>CAVNYN010209025.1:0-50427 GCA_963692815.1 Nyctanthes arbor-tristis
TTTTTTCAAATTAACAAAATTTCATAACCAATTTCAAACATAAGGGACAAACTTCAAGCGTGTACGCTAACATAATAATAATGGATGCAAACTTTCCAAAAGAAATAGATTGATAAAGTGAGGGACCATCGGAAATCGACTTTTTAAAAAAATGGTAACTTAGCCATTCAAGAACGATGACATTGCTTAAAATGAAAATTAAATTCTAAATTTTACCTTCATATAATTGGTTTAAAATCTCAACCACAATAAATAAATAAATAAAGATTCAGAATGTTTGCGTAGGAATCTGCCAGGATAGGCCTCGCCTTGGCACTACCATTATGACCACTGGCTTTAGCTTGTCAACGAAGAAGATTATTTGAATAACATAAGCGGAGAATCCATATTAGTTAGCTGCTTTTTCCCAACCCCAAAAAAAAAAAAAAAAAAACACCTTTCTCATTTATAGGTCACGTTTATTTTTTTATTCATCCCAATTAATTCATTTTTTTATTCTATTATGCATTAATTGCCGTTGACATAAGTAAAACTTGTACACAAAATTATTGGCTAATTGGTGCTATCTAACCCTGACTTTCACATTATTGTGCGATCTAACCTTAACCTTTGAAACTTGCCAATTCTAACCTCAAATCCTATCTTTTTGGCGCAATCTAACCTTTTTAATCTAAAAAGACAGTAATACCCTTAAATTTTAATTTAACTAAAAATTAATAAATAAGAAATAGATAAAAAAATTAAAAACATGTCTTCGCTATCTTTGAAAAAAAATCAATTAATAAGAATTTAGATATGACAGTGGGTTGTATTAATATATTGATTCACTTCACAATCCGCTTAAACAGTATCAGGTAGATTGAATCAATGTGCTGGTGGGGCGATGTGGGATAGCATTTTTTATCTTTCTATTGATCTATTTATTATTATTTTTTTATTTTTAAATTTTTTTCAAATTTATTTTACATTTTTATTACTTTTAATTAAATAGTCATTGTGGATCATAAAAATACTTCTTCATTAAGGCGGGTTTGAATCAAGTTCATTAAAACACTAACCATACATTGACAATGTAATGATGACAAAAATGCCCTATTTTTCGTGAACTCGATGGGGACCCGCACGAATAGAGAAGTATTTTTATGATCCGCAATCCCGCAGCGTATGACAGACCAGAAATACCTGTCTTGATCCATTCGCAACAACTATTTAATTAAAAGTAATAAAAAATGTAGAATAAATGAGAAAAGACTTATTGAATGAAGAAAATAATAATTAATAGATCGATAGACGGATTGAAAATTTGATCCGCATCGCCTGACTAACACGTCGATTCAGTTAAACCCATATGATTTAGGCAGATTGTGAAGCAGATCAATCCAACACACATCCCTAAATTCTCATTGGTTGATTTTTTTAAAATATAAGCAAAATATGTTTTTTTTTAAAAAATTATTTATCTATTTCTTAATTTATGATTTTGAATACAATTAAAATTTAAGGTTATTATTATAGTCTCTTCAAGTTAAAAATGTTACACTGAGCCAAAAAGATGAGATTTGAGCTTAGAATTGCCAAATTTCAAAGATTACAGTTAGATATATAGCACAATAATGTGGTAGATTAAGGTTAGATAGCGCCAATTAACCCAAAATTATATGCAGCCTTTTCGCCATCTCCATCGTCTCTCTCTTGTTCAATCTCCAAGTAAAAATTAAGAAATGGCAAAAAGTTTAAATCCACTTAGACCATAGTTACAATTCATGGCTCAGCCTTAAATTCTTGGAGAAGCCAAAGGAAAGCGACGCAATTTACACAAAATTAATTGCAATTTAATTATTAGTCAGGTAGATGATGATGCAAAGAATTAAAGTGATATCAGCCCGTCAAAACAAAAGTGACAATAGATTTCTATTTTGGGATCTTTTTGAAAATGAAGTGCTCCTTAGACACTAACATATGATGATATACTAGAAAAAAATATTCTCTAAGATATATTGGTTAAGTATTCTTTTGACTTATATTCTCAAATTGCAAATTGAGTCACATGATACCAAGCAAAAAGAGAGTTTTCTTGTCTACTTGGATGAATGAATTGATAGTTGTTAATATCTTTTTATATCTTAATGTATTTTGTCTTTTGGTTTAATTTATTAGAAGAAATGATACGACTTAAGAAGACCCACCTCAAAGGCGAAATTTTCTAAGAAGATAGATAAGATCTTCTTAAAAAGGAGCCTTACCCTCTGGTGGCACGAATCTAACAAAAGTAGCTCCACAAAAATGTGGGGCTGCTTTTGTTCGATTTGTGCCATGTGAGCGGTTATAGCCGGACTCCCTCATAGTCTAATAAAAGTATGCATGCAAGAGAGTTTGGGTCAGATAATTATCATGCATATGGTTTACATGGGAGCAAAATATGTCGTTAGAAAGCTTATCGAGTTAGGTGTGCAATGCTACTTTTGGATATCTCAATTCTAAGTTTCCTACTAAAAGCTATGCACTTTAGAACACAATCTGCCAAAAGTGTGCAACCTTCATGCGGCTACATGAGACCTCATGCGGCCAGATTCAGAGAGTGTCTGAAACATGCGACCTTCATGCGACTGCATGTGGCCCGGTTCAGCGAGTGTATGAAATGTGCGGCCTTACGTTCAACTACATGCAGCCGCACCTGAATATTTTTGTATTTTTTGCTTTATTTTTAATTTCTTTTTTTTTTCATTTTTGGTATTTTCTTATTTCCTAAGACAACTAGGTCTTCCACATGCTATATAAATCCATTTATTTTGTTGTAAACATACATTCAAGAATATTATTAAGTTGATATATAAAATTAGGGTTTTTTTCTCTTCTTTGTCAAATTGAGAAATTTTTTTCTCAATTGTTTTTCTTGTGATTCAAGAGCATATTCACTTATCAAAGAATATTGATCGGGTTCTTTGTGGTGTGTTATAAACTTGAGTTCATTGATTAATAAATCAGCAGGATTCAAATTTTTACAAATTAGTCTAAAATTTTTACAAATTAGTCTAATTTGTATTCGACGAGGCTTTCTTGGGTGTGATTTCTATAGTTTGAGGGTTCGGGGGTTGTGACAATTCCGGGTTCGTATCAGTTTGTATCAAAACAAAGGCTCCAAGTTGGGCGATTTTTTTCTTTTTCTTTTGTTGTGTTTGTGGAATTGGATTAAGGAAGTTGTTTTTGGAATTTTTGGGATTAATTTGAATTGATATTTGGATTTTGTGGATGCTTAGGAGAAAAGTTGTAGTTTATTGGTGAATGGGAGAGATTTGTAAATTTAAATTTTAAACTAGGTATTTGGTGAATGATGAGCCATTAGTGTGGTCATTGATCAAAATCATTTCACTAAGTTGGCTAGCAGCACATTTGTCAAACGAGTAAATTTACCCCTATTAAAGCATTCTACACCCTATTACTTGTGGTTGGATGGAAGTGAAAACATGAGGGTGACTGAGCAGGTGACTGTAAATTTCACCATTGAAATGTATAATGATATTGTGTGATGTGGTTCCTGTGAATTATTTTCATATTTTATTGGGAGAGGTATGGTGACATAACATTTGTGTGGTTTATGTTAGGGGTAAAAATAAATATAAATTTGTTAAATGGGGGAAAAAGATTGTTCTTGCTTCTTTGTTATCAGAGCAAGCACTTGTGGACCAAAAGAAGATGAGGGAAGAAAGTGATACATTTGAACAACTTAATAAATTGTTAAGGATGACTGGTAAGGAGTTAGAAAAACAAGAGCAGGAAAAATTAGAAAAGGAAAGTAAAGAGGAGTTGAATGAGATTGAAGAGAAGAAAATTAAGGAAAAGATTATTGAAGTGAAGAAAAAATGGTTGAAAAAGAGGAGCAAAAGGAGGCATCAATAGAAATTGGGGTCGAGAATTTAGAGGTGATTGAGCAAGCCTCTGAAGATAAAAAGGAAGATGATGAGGGCTTGATCATTAAAAAAATGTGATTGAGGTTGAAGTGATTCCCTATGAATAAAGGACCTTACCTTGTTTTTCATGACTCTAACAAGCAACATCCCATTTTGTTTATATCTTTTTTGCAGATAAAAGTTTACACTCAAAATTCGAAGGCAAAGTTTTACAAACTATGGCAAAAGAAATTTACCCTTCCATTTAATGTGACTCCAAAAGTGATAAATATCTCGTGATCGATCTTATAGGTGTGAAATCCATTTCCTTTTGATCTAGGTGGACTTTGCCATTCTTCTGAACCATAGGGTGATTCAAGGACAAATCATCTTGAAGAGGGAGGGTATGAGACGACCCAAGAAGACCGATCTCATCATAAAATTATGATGCATATAGTGTACCTAGGAGCAAAACACATCGTCAGAAATCTTATCAAGTCAGGTGTCTAGGATAACTTTCGGATCTCAATTCCAAATTTCCTACTAAAAGTTATTCACATTGGAACACAATCTGCTAGAAGTATACGACCTTCATGCGACCACATGTGATCTCATGCAGCCAGATTCAGAGGGTGGATGGAACATGCGACCTTCACACGATCGCATGCGGCCGGTTCAAAGAGTGTCTGAAATGTGCGGCCTTACATGCTACCACATGCGGCCGCACCGGAAGGTTTTCATGATTTTTACTTTATTTTTAATTTCGTTGTTTTCCTTTTCGGTATTTTCTTGTTTCCTAAGAGAACTAGATCTTCCACATACTATATAGATCCCTTTATTATATTGTAAACATACATCCAAGAATATTATTAACACTATTACAGAATAGCAGTTTAGGCATCGGTGGTATTCATGAAAAAGTGTCGGTTGTGACGGCGATGTTATTGGCAGTGAGGCGCAAGTAGCGGTATACGTGTCAGTTTTTGAACGAAGCCTTAAAGTCACAAATAGGTGTCAGTTGTTGTCTAAAAACTGATGCCTAAATTAAATTCAGAAAAAAATATATAAATAGACAATAGGCATCAGTTGTAATGGCCAAACTGACGCTTATTGTTAGGCATCAGTTCGGCCACTACAACCGATGCCTATTGTCTAAATTTTTTTTTTTTTAGATATAGCTTAGGCGTCAGTTTTTGGACAACAATCGACTCCTATTTCTTTTTTTTTAATTAATAATACTCCAGCAATAGCTATTTCCAGTGTTCTTGCAAAAGTAAAACAACAAATACGTAATTCACAGCCAAGAAGAAACAACACTAACACTGGCAATTTACATACACTTTAACTCAATAATCACTAGCTTAGTACAAATGAAACTATAATCAATAACTACTCCAAACATTAATAGCAATAATGTAATCTAGTATTATAAACTAGCGTAAGTAAACCATTGAAAATCAAACTGACCATTGAATATAAATCAAAGTACTCAAAACATCAATAACTATTATATTAGTAAATTATCACTATCTTAATATAAATCTAACTACAATTAATAAATACTTCAAACATTAGTAATAATATAATCTATAAATTTCTCTAAACCATTAATTATGAATTAATCATTGATATGTATACTAACCATTGAAATAATATAAACTAACTATTGAAATATACATGTTTGCACAAAAATTTATAATCCATAAGTAAATCGTATTTCAAAATAAGTAAGACCAAAAATCACATACAATATAGTCGACAAAGTACTCACCCCAAATCTCGTATGTATTCGCTTGACTTTATGATCCAGCTTCATATGCCCACAACCGAAAAAAAAGAAATATAATCACTTTGTTAATAGAATACATATGTAAATGATTAGATAATACTTAGTTTTCGATAGATATTTATACCTTATCAAGCTTTTCTAAACTACTAGAATATAGTGTGACCATCTTGTACATATTTCTCATCACATAGTAGCCACACTCATCGGATCCCGGTTGATGAGCGCACTAAAATTTCCAAGGAGTTGAAAATTAATATTAGTAAATAAACCAATAAAATTTGAAACTTTAACAGCTATTGTAACATTTAAAAGATATTTTTTATACCTTAATTTTTTCCACACACGACGCTCTTCCGATCTTGCTTTCCTTGTTGCCCAAATAAACTCAAATTTACACAAGAAGACTATTATGCAATAGTTATTGATAATCGCTTACATATTCAAATCCCCCCGATACTCAATGTACGCTTAGTCTCCAAATAATCCAAGAAGTACGCTACGTTATGTTTAAGGCATATCACAAGTAGCATCTAGTGGTTTCTAGAATATTTTATAATAATATAAGTTTACATTTTAGTCACAAATATTTCAAATTAAGCAAAAGCAAAAAACTAGATGAATAGCAGACAATGGTTTTACCCCTCATGATGCAGTGCTAGAATGTACTTCTTGTTCATCATTTTTGTAATTGTATTGAGCATGTAGACAAAATTTGACCCTCTACTAACTCAAAAATTAATAGCTGCAATCAGCACTGGACAAGAAACCCAATATTTTGAATCCCAATTTCGTTGCACAAATGATGTAAGTAATACATTATACCAAATGTGAAATGTCAAATTAAAAATTATATGATGTACTTAAATGTGAGGGAAGAAGTCTTACATTTCCCAAATTTGTAAAATATGTGCGTTCAACAATTGGATCTTGAGTAGGTCGGTAATATCATTGACCAAAACATGAATCTCATTCACGTTGTCGATGGGGTGATGAAATACATCCTCATCAATCATCAAGTCAATGAAATCCATAGAAAAGGGCATTCTAATAGTAAGATCGTGTAACCTTTTAAGGGGCAAGACTCAGAGATACCAATGTTGCATTATCAACAAGATTAGTCTATGCGATCAGACTTCAAAATTCTCAGGCTATTTGCCTTTTCTTTGGATGCTGTTTGCTCTGGTAAGTCTTCATGCAGTGATAATTTGTTTGCCATCATAACATGTGTAACACAAAATCCAAAGTACAAAGAAGCTTTTATGTAACTTCAATTCATTACTTTGCCTAGCATAACTAAATGTGCAGGCCACTGAGTGAAGCTTCCAACTACCTCCGCTAACTGCTGATGGTATGTATTTTGTACTAGAAGCATCAACTCCACTGCATAATCATCTACATAGTCAACTGCCACCTTGTAATGACGGGGAAAAAGCTATTGCTGGTGTACCAAAGTAGCAGCGTCAGATGGGTAAACCATCCCTGTGCCCACAATTTTACTCACACCGTTACAAACAAGGGCAAGACAACACGGGGTCGGCTTCTTTGAATATTCAATACAAGTGAACAATTAACGTTAGCTGTAAGAATTGAAATTAAGTCAATTGAAATGAAGTCAATGCATTCAACAACATCATAACTCAACACTAAGTACCTCAAGGTTAGGATGTGGCTAAGGATCGACGGAGTGGCAGTTACTACGAGTCAGTGGTCTGACAGAAGGACTCACTTCCGTAGGTATTTCCATGCCAAGAAATTTTAGAGGTATTTCTATGCCAATTTGTTGGAAGACAAAGGCAAACTACGATGCATCCTAACGAACTGAGACTGCATTTGTGTCATAGTCTTTTTTCTCACCCACTCAATGATGCTCGCCTCTGCCTCTGACATGATCACCTATCTAATATCATCCAACCAAACGACCCCACTAGGTCTTCTCCTAGTCTCGTCAGGCATTCCAAAAAAGTCTCTCACAATGATGTATCTACCATAGACCCTCACTCGACCACGGTGCTCCTCCTTACCAAATGCTGCCTATAATAGTGTCTCTTTAGGACAAACGTCCCTTAGCAAGCCTCCTCTTGCTTTTCTTTCTGTTTGAAAAAATAAAAGATAAATATAAGTACATAAACAAAGGCTAAGTAACTTAAGTAATGAAAAAATTAATAATTAATTTATACTTACAATTTTATCATAAACATTTTGGTTTTCTCGTTGGGTATTTATTAAGTGTCATCCAGCCTCTTCTTCGACCTTGCCCGAAGCCAATCTAGACTGTGATCATCGGTCAGAAGGATTGATCTAACTGACCCACATGAGGATGAGGAAGATAAGGGGTCTACAGCAAGCCACTCCAGCTTCCTATGAGCATAACCGGCGGACCCTAAAACGTGTGAGTGCTCATCATCCACTTGATTCTGCTTCGCCTTCTCACTTTTCACTTGAAAGTCAATTCAGGAACTGCTTTTAGTTTTTACCCAGTGATGAGAAAATAATATAAAATCTACTATGACCATGCTAAGAACTCTGGAGTCTCATGATCGTGCTTGAACTTCTCTCATATTTCTAGCATAATGAATTCATAAAACTCACAAGGATTTTTATATTTCTTGTGCTCCTTTCTGATGTATTCTCACACCAACAAAGTCTTGAAGTTTCTCAATCTCATCCCAGCTATTCTCAATACAACCATCTTCAGGATGTCATTCTCGAGATTGAATTTGTTCTGCAAGGCAATAATGTTGAGCAATGTTACAGATAAAATCAACTATTATACGATATGAAATTCAAACACGTAAACTCATTCGATACCTTGACGTCTTTCCAAACAAGCTCTGCAAGGGCAGACTCAGCTGTATACCATTCGAAATAGCTTATATACATATGAATCTGAACCACACTTCTCACATAAGTGCCTAGTTGCCTATCAAAAAGCCAATAGGCCTATCTCGTCAAATTCAAGTTTTCTTGAGGCATCATGCGTCTTTTCCAACTTCTTGCAATTGGTTGGACCTCTCATCTGCTTCTTTTTGTTGCTAGTCGGATCATCTACTAAACTTAAGTTGTCAGCCATCAAGAGCGCTCACTACGTGCGTACCTACATACAACTAAAAACACAAGCGTGTTAGTGTAACCAAAATGACCTCAGCATATTAACAATTCATAACGCATGTAAATAATAATATACAAAGCTATAAGTAAAATGGCAAGTATTGACTGGGCTTGCATGTAGATAATGTAATAAACTAACATGGTATTAGCACAAATAAGAGAATTAGCAAGACATGTATAACTCAGAATGTAACTGATCTTACACGACGCTACTATCACGAGTGATGGTCAATCCACAGGCCTTCCCTATGATCCAAACACTTGTAATTTGTCTCTAGGCTATCGTCCCCTCTACGTATATATTGTATACCAACAGAGAATGGGGGTTTTGTAGAATTGATCATACTCTTCTTCGTCAACTACATCATCAATGCCAACTATACTCTTCTTCGTTACAATCGCGGGAGGGACACATCATCAATCATTCTCATTTCCTTTTTCTAGTATCTTCGGAAAATTTTACAAACTCCTCAACTCCCTTCACATATTCTTGTGCGGTATGTCTCTCATACATCCAACTCCGATCCATAACTTAAGACCTATTAAGAGGGCAAAAACAAGAGTTACTAATTTTTTACGAATAATTTTTCTTACATTATTTGATTTCCTTAATTCATTTCTTCACTCATTCTTGTTACTTATATATCTATTTACATCACAAACATAATCAAATAAATTTTAACATTATTTGATTTCTATGATTTATTTGCACATCAATATTGTTTGTTATTTACACATTCATTTGTATCACAAACTTAATGAAAGAAGATTTCATTATTTGATTTTTTAACTTATTTATCATGTTAATTACATATTCATTTTTATCACAAACATAATCAAATAATTTTTATATTATTTGATTTCCATTATTTACTTGTATATCAATATTGTTTGTTAATTTCATATTCATTTGTATCATAAACTTCGTTGTTATCAAATTCAGCCTTCGACTCAACAAACAAGATTTGTATTCGCGAGAAATTTGTATTTGAATCGGCTTGTGCAGTTAATGTGTAAAGGCAAGGAATGTTTGCAACAAATAGAAGATAGTTAATGTGCCAAAGACAAGAAGAATGAGATTTTTTGGGTCTCCCCTTTCTCAGCTTTGTTTGCCTCTATTTATAATGCCTGTTTGCCAGTTGCATGGGGGCGATGATTACATGCATTTAATGCTGGCCCTATGCAATGACCTATGAGTCATGTCAACTGAGATTTGACCTTTACTTTTTGACTAATGACTACGTAAGCCATGTGCTGGGCCGGTGGCCATCACTTTGTATTCAATGCTAAAGTCCCATCAGCCGTAAGCGATAAGGTCCTTCACGTGGGAGAAGAGAGAGGACGAGGGATAGAAGGAGGAAGCAGAGGCAAGCTCTAGGGGCATCCTCCAGTGGCGATGGTGTTAGAGAAGGACTTGCCATTGTCAGCCAAGGATTTCCCCTCGCAGGTGGAGGAAGGGAATTTGCATATCGTTCGTCGTCAGTGCTATGTACTGAGTCATGTAGTGCTGTAGCTTCCTTATAAAGAGGAAATGGCCCATAATCCTTTGAGGGGGTGCGTGGCCACGAATACGAAGATGTTCTAGGCCAGGTTTAGGGTCCCTCTTCCCAGACCTGTGACCCAGTTGTTGTAGTTTTGGAGGGTTGTCCCCTCACAGATTCCACAAACATAGTGGAAGACCATAATAGGGGTCTTGGCCTTGTGGCAGCGTAAATCCCCAGCCCTAAGGATTTCAACTCCTATTAACTATTGAAATCCTCTCCTTTTGGAGGGAAATGTTGGTTCTATGTGGCCACTCACCCAAAATCGGGAGCCCAATGCCTCTAGGGCAATCTGGTGAAAGAGGTACTAGACTCAGTCCCAGAGTGGAAGAAGAGCTGGTTCTGGGAGATCGGAAGAGCGTCGAGGACCCCTGGCTCTAGACCATAAGGGTACAAACGTGGCAGTCAGCTATGCAAATGCTCATAAGTAACGACCCAGCGAACTCTTTTTCGTAGCTGACGAGCTAATACTTAAATTTTTCTCTTTTCTGTTTCAGGAATCGATAGGCCACAGTTGATATATTCGACCTTCATGGAACGAGCTCAAGAGGTCACTGCGTTGGAAGCTCAAGCTCTCCATGTTAAGGACCTAACCAATGAGGATGCCCTGAACGAGGTTGCTCTTTCAACACCGAGGTTGAAACGTATCAACAGCAGTCCCAACAACAGTAAGTTTCAAACATGTTCTGGATCTATTTTCGTACGTATGGCAACCTTACACATGCTTTTTTCCTTTTTCTAGGCCAGGAAAACCGCTAAGAATAGATTTAGGAAATGAGGTCAGCTGAAGAAGTTGCCGCAGCCTTGGAGAAGAAAGGGCAAAGGAGGACACTTTGCGAGAAGGCCACGGGAAAGCAGGTCGTGAAAGAAGCTGACCTTGAGATTGCTGACTTCTCCGCCAAGCGACAGCGGGCTGCTCCCTTGCCTACCCCTCTTGGCTCCTTTCCTACTTCCTTGCCCCCGGTTCCGACGTCAGGCAGGGAGGGGGTACTGGTTCAGAAGAAAGGGGTTCTGGACCTATTGGCGGACGACCTGTTCCTTTCTATTCAACCTAACGGCTGGGCCGATCTAGAGAAAATAAAGGATAAAAGGCCTAAGGCTCTGCTTAACTTCAATCGGTCGAAGAGGCCGCTCGAGACCATTCCAGAAGGGCTGCCTAGGAATCTTGGCGATGCCATGAACAACGTGGCCAGAAGCTGGTCAAAGAAATGGGAAAAGTATGCGAGCTCCATGTCATTTACCGTGATCTTTCAAACAAGCACAGCTATGCGAGGTCGCTTGGCTGTCTTAGGCCAGCATGCGGAAGCTCATGTTCACAGGGTGATCTAGGACATGAAGAAACTGACCAAAGAGGCGGACTTAGCCGCTAAGGCAAAAGAGGAGATCGAGCTACCGCTGAAGAAAATGGGGCAGGATCTAGCTGTTTCCAGGGATGGGGCCGCCCTGTTGAGAAATGACCTAGAGGCCTCTAGGAAAAAGATCAAAGAGCTAAAGAGCACATTGGCGACCGAAAGGTCGAATCACGTGCAAGCTCTAAGGGAGGCTGAGAACAGGACTACGTCGGAGGAGCTGATTGTGTACAAAGAGGCAGTAGCTAAGTATACAAGCTCAGAGGAGTATAAGCAAGCTAACGCTGGGCTGTACTACTAGACTGCAAAGGGAATTCTTCAAGAGGTCGTGAAGGCCCGGCTTGAGTATGATCTTGCTTTCCTCTAGGAGTAGGTAGCCAAGCTCAAGCACGACTGCCGCTATGAGAGCTTGGATGATGAGGATGCTGAGGCTGAAGCTCCTATTGCTAAAGAGATTAAGGTCCCTGCTCTGGGAGACCAGACCTAAAGCTTCACTTCCCTTTATTTTTGAAATCTCCTAGTACTTCTGAATGAAAAAAGTCTTTCATACAACTGTTTGTTCATTTATATATCGCCCCGAGTTCTAAGCACTCGAGATGCTACTAAACTTCTCTTCTTTACTTTAATAAAAGCGGAAATTGACATTCATCTAAAATAAGTGCGGAATTTTTTTTAAAAATAGCTTAATAATATTGCATAAATAATTTCCAATGTAACCATTGTCGACACTTAATAAATACTCAAACTATTGTCAAAATAATCAACTTTGAAATAACAATAATGTCTATACTAATTATCCCAAAATAAAGGAAACATTAATAAAGAAACATTAATTCTTTTTTTTCACTCAATTGCCATTCCCAGTCAAGTCACTGCTAGTTCCAGGATAATTAACACTCAATAGATTCCCTCGCACAATCTTTAAAATATGCAATACATATTAGGCAATTAACCCCTGTACCCATGTAAATTATGTCTGTGGGCTTGTCATAATACAAATCAATTCTCCATGTCTGAGGGCCCGTCAGAATGACGAGCTAAATCTGCGGGCTCCCGATTAAGGTGAGCTGCTTATGCGCATACTTTCCATGTTTCTATAAATCACATATAGTACATGCGTAATTTTATAATATAGCATTACATCATACTTTTCATAAAAGTGCGCACATAACTTTAAAAATAACTTTGAATCAGAAATCTACCTTAATTCGCTTTTCCCTTTAAGTTTGAACTAATGGGCAGTCAGTTATGCGTCAAGTTATACTCCTCGTCTAGCAATTAAATAATTTAAATGTTAGAAATTTGAAAATATTTTAAATCCAATAAAGGTATGAAATGAAAAGATAAACTTTGAAAGTTTTGGCTCAAAATATAAAATTTTCAATCTTTAGGGATTGGAATAAATAGAGTTTTGATGACTGAAATAGAGTTTTTCCAAAACACTGGGGAATAAAACAGACCATACTGAAACTTGTGGGTTAGCTTAAATGCTAATGAAATTGCAGGGACAAAAATCAGCTGGAATAAAAGATTTGCTACCAACTTCGTCGGAATAAAACATAAAGGCCAAATACAAGCTTAGAATTTGCTTGGAGACTGAAACGACTAAACTTCAAACTTTGGGGCCTGGTGTGCAATCGGATTTCAATTAAACTTAAACCAAAATCCCTAACGTCCCATATTGAAAATCAAGGAATTAAAGAGTGAAAGTGAGGGGGTGTGAGAGGGATTGATCGGTAGAGTCGATCTTGTGCTTGGGACTTGGGAATTTCGACTGAAGCTTAAGGTTCAATGGGTTCGGCCAGAGGTACGAGAGTTCAGTGGATGGCGAGGGCTCAGTTTTGGGCGTGATTTGGTGGTGGTTCGAGCGACAAGAGGGAATCGCAGTCGAGGGAGTATGGTTCGCTGCCGGGTTTCGATGTGGCTAAGGTTCGAGCGCGAGGCAGGTTCAAGGGGCTGCAGTTCGAGGAGGGCAGATAGGTTGCGGTGCGGCTTCGAGTGCGAGGGGTGTTAGTCGCTGCAGATAGAGGGGGTCGTGGTGGTGGTCTCTCAGCCGAGGAGGGAGCGCGACGGGTAAGTTCAAAGGCTTTTGATTTTGGCTCTGTTTTTTTTTTTTTTTTTTAATCTGTTTTTGGGCTTTTAATTTCTGATTTTTGGGGGCCATTTTATGGCAAATGAATATTGATTGAAGCTTTGGTGGCCGGATGATGAAGGAGGCAGTGGTGGTCAATGGGAAGAGAAGGCGATGGCTGCCTTATTTTGGAGCAGAAAGGGAAGAAGGCAGTGTTGACTGCTTTCTTGGAGTGGAAGGGACGGTCAGTAGTGGCGGTATTACAATGGGCAGAATCAAACTTGGTCGATTCTGAAGATGAGAGTTTGCAGCCGGGCTGCGTGGGCGAAGAAGGGCAGATATGGCTGCTCTGTCCTCTTCGGGTGTGTGTGTGTGTATGTATTCGTGTACTCCGTGTATACAGTGTAACCGTAAATGTGTATACCTTAGCCTGAAAACCGCAGAGTGTATTTTCCTTGCGTGATGTGAGTTTGCAGTGTAATATTTGCTAAGTTTGTGTGTATTGGGTGTGCGTATATATGAGTTTCTGATTGTATGTAGAGATTTGCAGAACTGGGAGTGTGTGTTCGAATTGCTGGGTGTAGATATCTTGAGATTGTTAATGTTTGTATGGTAAATATAAGTAGGAGACGTGAGAGAGGTAGGGGAAAACATCTTATAAGACTTCTTGTTGCAGTAGACCAATTGGCAAGGGACAAGAGAGTAGGTTGAAGTGGAATTAGAATCAATATCCAGAGTCTGAGTCCAATTGGCAAGGGACAAGAGAGTAGGTTGAAGTGGAATTAGAATCAATATCCAGAGTCTGAGTCTGAGAGTTCAGCGTGTTCAGAATTTGGGTAGAAATAGGATTTAGGAGTTTTTGCGTGACAGGAAATTTTCCAAAATGGGCCTAAAAATTGTCTAGAAACTTGGATGAATTTTCTTGGGCTTCGAATTGGGCTTGAGAACTAAACATTATCCGGGTTTAAAATGAGTCTAAAAATAAGATGGGCTTACTATATTGGGTTAAATTTTTAAATGACCGAATAAAATAAGATAAGATAATTAAGAAGTGGGTTTGGGTGCATAAAATACAATTTGGGCTTCCAAGATTTCTTGAATGGTGGATCAGATAATTAATTGGACTTGAGTCAAAATTCAGAAAATGGAATCCAATTAATTAGGAACTTATATTTTCTTTCAATTAAACTAGATGAGGGACGCGAATTCCTAAAAATCTTTTATTGTGACCAATTATTAAATAATGGATTAGGGTGGTAGCGACACACTTGAATTTCTTTAAAATCTTTAAATGGAAAATTTTCATTACGAAAAATCTGGTCGCTACAATTTAAATTGATTCGTCCCAAACTGTACAATGCCTTTAGGTAAATCTGCAAACCAAAGTGTTAGGACGCTTAACCAGAAGCTCGTTCTGGTTTAGGTCATGTACAATGGATTCGAGTGAGGATTTTATGCAAGTGTGAGGCCGTTTAACTAGAAGTCTGTTCTAGTTTCAGTCGCATAACCCATTATCACAAGTGTTAGGTCGCTGGTCGAGGGCTTGCCTCGACTTTGATCGCATAACTGTTAACCTGGACGTGAGTTTGACTAAAAGCCTTTTTTGGTTGTTTCTCGTGTTGATAAATCAGATATGTTTTAGACAAGTGTTAGGTCACCGGCAAGAAGCTTGTTCTTGCCTTGGCCGCTTTAACCTTTACTTAGTTGTAGATTTGTCTTATTTGAGGTCGTGGAAAAACGAGGGTGCGATGCTTTAAATGAACTAAACAGATATTCATGAATTATTTGATGTGAAAATCCAGGGGCCTGTGAAAGAAATTTTAATTTGCTGAGTATGGCTTCTCAGTTCAAGGCGCAAGGTTTTTAGAGTTGATGCTCGGCTATTGGCAGTATTTCTTCAGGTGTTCTGCATCCCAAGGGTGCATCAAATCATTCTCTTGCATGTCCTCGAGCTCGAAAGCCCCGTTTACCAGGATTCGCTTGACTCGGTAGGGACTTTCCCAACTAGGCCCCAGGGTTCTTGAGGCCGGTTCTTTAGTGGAGAGGAATACTTTACGCAAGACTAGGTCTCCAACTTCGAAATGGAGTACTTTAACCTTGGTGTTATAGAACTTAGCACACTTTTGTTTATATACCGCATTTCTGATTTCAGCCAACTCTCTTTTTTCGGCAATGAGGTCGAGCTCGTTGGCAAGGCACTTATCATTTTTCATTTCGTTGAAATGTGCAACCGTGGAGGTAGGGACATCTAACTCGATGGAGATCATTGCCTTAGTTCCATATGTGTGAGAGAAAGGCGTTTCACCAGTCGAGGTTCGGCAGGTCGTTCGATAGGACCACAAAACCCCAAGGAGCTCTTCTGTCCAGCTTCCCTTTATGGCCTCCAAACACTTTTTTAATGTCCGTTTGATAATTTTATTGATAGCCTCGACTTGTCTGTTAGCCTGCGGGTAATGTGGTGTGGAGTAGGAGTTCTTTATGCCTAACTCTTCACAAAATGATCTCAATCTTGTGTTGTCAAATTGCTTACTGTTGTCCGTGACTATGGCATTCGGGACCCCAAATCTGCATACAATTGATTTCCAGATGAAGCTAGTTGTTTTCTGTTCTGTGATGGTGGCTAGGGCTTCGGCTTTGACCCATTTTTTGAAGTAGTCGACCGTAACGATAGCATACTGAGTTCCCCATTTGCCTTTCGGGGGAGGGCCAATGAGAACTACCTCCACTTGGCGAAAGACCATGGCCCTATGACTGAGGTTAGCTCTTCCAGCGGACTCCTGATGAGGGGATGAACCTTTGGCATTTATCGCAAGCTTTGGTGAAGTATATTGCGTCTTTTCTGACTCTAGGCCAAAAAAATCCTTATCATAGGATTTTGTGTGCTAGGGATTGCCCGTCTGAGTGGTTGCCGCAATTCCCAGAATGTACTTCTTCCAGTACGGCTTGCGCTTCTGTAGGTGTGAGGCATCTTAGCAGTGGTCCAGCTAAGCTTCTTTTCTATAGCTTTCCATCAATGAGTGGGAATCTGGCAGCCTGGTGTCTGAGCTTCCTTGCCTCCATGCCTGGGGCTGCTCTTTCCTTTAGGAACTGGATGATAGGGTCCATCCAGTTACTTGTTTGGTTTATCTCTGCTGTCGCCACTCCTGCTTTGTCGATTGACAAGGTTGCTAGCTCGCCAATTGGCATGCTTTGGAGCTCGCTTTCCCCCTTGCTGGTTGCAAGCTTTGCTAAAGCATCGGCATGACTATTTTCAGCTTGTGGGATTTGCTTGATTTCGAAGTGATCCAGACCCCCAGCTCTTCCAGCAGCCTGTTATTGTATTGGGAGAGCTTTTCCCCCTGTACCTCGTATACTCCACTTGTTTGGTTTACGACAAATTGAGAGTCACTCTTGGTGATTTATCTTTTGATGCCCATTGATTTTTCCATGCTAGCCCCCACCAAAACTGCTTCGTATTCCGCCTCGTTATTAGTTGCAGTGAAACCAAATCTGACGGCTTGGCAGTAATAATTCCCTGTGGGGCTGATCATGACAATTTCGGCTCGAGAGGCATGGCTTGTGGATGAGCTATTGGCATACAGTTCCCAGGCTAAGGGTTCTATGCTACTAGGACTGGACTCAATGGGCGTGAGTTCGGCTATAAAGTCAACCGGGGCTTGGCATTTGATGGCCGTCCTTGGCTTGTAGTTAATGTCATACTGATTGAGTTTAATAGACCATTTGACCAAGCGACCTGAGAGGTTGGGTTTTTGAAGGACCTATCTTAGGGGGCGCTGGTCAAGACATTGATTGTGTGCTCGAGGAAGTAGGGCCGGAGTTTCTTCCAGGCGATCACGAGGGCGTACGCAAGCTTTTCCATAGGCGGATATCTGGGTTCTGCGTCATGTAAAGCATGGCTCACATAGTATACTGGGAGCTGGGCCACTCCTTCTGCTTTGACCAAGACCCCGCTGATTGAGGATTCTGAAATGGCCAAATACAAGGACAGCGTCTCCCTTACCAACGGTTTAGACAATAGGGGAAGAGAAGAAATGTACTCTTTCTCTTTGTGAAGGCGACCTGACATTCCTCTATCCATGCGAATTCTTTCGATCTTTTAATGGCCTTGAAGAAGGGCTTGAACTAGTCCGTTGATAGCGGCACAAAGCGATTTAGCGCGGGAATAGGCCCCGTCATACGCTAAGCCTCTTTTACCGACTTTGGAGCCTCTATATCAAAGATTTTCTTGACTTTCTCCGGGTTCGCTTTGATTCCCCTCTGGTTAATTATGTATCTTAAGAATTTGCCTGACACCACTCCAAAAGAGCATTTCTTTGGATTGAGCTTCATCTTATACCTTCTTAAGACTTAGAACATTTTGGAGAGGTCCTCAATGTGCTGCTCAGCTCGAAGGCTTTTGACGAGCATGTCGTCGATGTATACTTCCATGGTCTTTCTAAGCTAACTCTTGAACATAGAATTTACCAGTCACTGGTAAATTGCCCTGGCATTTTTTAATCCGAACGGCATCATCTTATAGCAATAGAGTCCTCTGTCTGTTACAAAAGAAGTGTGTTCCTTGTCACTTGCGTGCATGGGGATTTGATGATAACTTGAATAAGCATCCATGAAATTTAACAGCTCGTGTCCAGCAGTGGCATTAGCCATCTGGTTGATTATGGGTTAGGGGAAAGCAGAGTTTAGGACAATCTTTTTTCAAATCTATAAAGTCGATGCAAATTCTCCAATCACCGTTACTCTTCTTAACCAAGACAGGATTGACTACCCATTGAGGATATAGCGCTTCTCTTATAAATTTATTTTTGAGCAGTTTGTCCACCTGCTTGGCCAAGGCCTCATATCTTTCACCGTTGGGGGGTCGTCTTTTTTATTTTATAGGCTTGGCCGTAGGCTCGACGTTGAGTTTATGGCAGGCGTGGTTGGGGTCGATGCCTTCCATGTCCTCATGGACCCATGCAAAGATATCCAGGTTTTGTTTCAGGAATTGAACAAGTCAGGTTCTCATCGGCTCCTTCAGCCCCGCTCCAATTCTAAGTTCCACCTTCGGCCTATCGTCACTTTGTCTTATGGTCGCGAGCTTATTACCTGGGCAAGCTTGTACCCCAGAATTACCGACTGTTAGATCCAGGGTATAAACTTCTAACGGATGTTTTATGTAAGTGACATACTCCGGGTTGAGTTCGGGTGACACAGGCTGGTCGCCTCGTATGTTCGCAATTCCTTGGGTGGTGGGGAACTCCATGACGTGGTGAAACACCAAGGTCGTGGCTTTAAGCTCGTACAAGAGAGGTCTCCCAAGTATGGCATTGCAGCTTGAAGGTACGTCTACAATAAGGAAGTCCGCCAAAATTTTCCTTTTGCAGTCACCGTTCCCTATTTTGACAGGGAGCATCACTTGACCCTTGGCTTTTACGTGGTCTCCAGTGAAATCTTGAAGCCAAACTTCGTAGGGCCGTATATCCCCAGAATCCATCTTTATCTGTTGGAAAGCCTCCCAATAGATAATGTTCACAGTGCTGCCGTTATCGACTAGGGTCCTCTAAATTTCGACCCCTGACACTGGCATGGCCATGTCCAGAGCGCTCACATGGGGGTTCAATTGGTTGCTGATCGCCTGGTCGCAAGGGGAAAAAGAATTCGCTAGAGAGGAAAGGAAACGTTTCTCAGGTGAGTGATAGGAGATCTGGGCTTTACGCATGAGACCTCACCTCTGTCTCCTAGAATAGTCCGCACCAAGGTCTCCGATGATGAGCATGCGGATCTCGGTGGGAGGTTCGTTTTTAGGAGGCCGGGTTTCAAGGTCTATTAGGGGATGAGCTTGTCGTTCTAGCCCTTGACTGTCTGCTATGAAGTCACCCAAGTATCTCTATCCAATCAACCGTTCGTTCCATCACTTTAGGTGCCTGCAGTCGTTTGTGCCTTGCCCCATGGCCTTGTGGTACCTAAAGTATTTGGATTAGTCCGTATTTTTCACCTTCTTCCTTACTGGTTTTGCCTCAAGCAAGATTGGGTCCCTCCTTAGAAGGTCAAAGATGTATTCTGCAGAAACGTTAAGGACGGTAATCGGCTCAAGAATTGTGGAAGGTTTCTTATTGTTCCTCCGGCTGGAAACTTCTTTAACTCTGGACTATTTTTGTTTGAGGTCGTTTAGCCGTTTTTTCCATTGGCCCAACTCGTAGGTTTGTTGAGAGGCTCGCTGCTGATCTCGAAGAATTTCTGGGGGGAGCGTATCGTGCGTTGGTAAGGACAAGTTAGCGTCATGCTCTTTCTCCTTTGTCTGCGCTTGTTCGGTCACTGTGGCTCAGGCGACCTTGGCCTTCCATGGCCTGGTCGGGGCCGGGGACCCAATCTTGTGAAAACATTGTCCCCGGCCGTGCTTTTATAGGGATCGTACGTGTGTTGTTGGGAAGTTGGTGGGTTACATTGTTGTAGCCGCCGCACTTCTTTAGTGAGCGCACTTGCCACCAGAGGGTCTCAGTTTCCATGGCCGCCAGAGCCCCATGAGGGATTGGCACCAGCTGCGCCTCGGTTTCTTCGTAGCCCAGGGGCAATCGGACATCACCGCTTCTGCTTCTTTGGCTTTCGGAGGTTCTTCTACTCATTTCCTTCCAACAGGAGTTTTTACACAGCTTTATGTAAAGTTTCTCACATACGGCGCCAATTTATTGATATCAAATTCAGCCTTCGACTCAACAAACAAGATTTGAATTCACGAAAAATTTGTATTTGAATCGGCTTGTGTAGTTAATGTGTAAAGGCAAGGAATGTTTACAATAAATGGAAGATAGTAAATGTACCAAAGACAAGAAGAATGAGATTTTTTGGGTCTTCCTTTTCTTAGCTTCGTTTACCTCTACTAATAATGCTTGTTTACCAGTTGCATAGGGGCGATGATTTCATGCATTTAATGCTGGGCCCATGCGAACGATCTATGAGTCATGTTAACAAGGATTTGACCTTTACTTTTCGACTAATGACTACTTAAGTCATGTGTGGGCCAGTGGCCATCACTTTGCATTCATTGCTAACGTCCCATCAGCCATAAGCGATAAAGTCTCTCACATGGGTTCCCGAGCAGGTGCTTAGTTGGCATGTTCGTCAGGTAACGGCGTTGGCTAGGGGCACTGTGAGCTCATTAGCATAGTACTTGGATGTCCTGAACCGCAAGAACACAGGAATAAAGACTTGCCTCTGAGGTCGCTAAAACCGGCTCTTTAGATCTTTTGGTCATTTGGTCATTAGGCCGTTAAATTGGATGAACCTCTCGGAGCTGGCTCCCAAGACCCTACAACTGTTGACCATTGTTGACTTTTGACCCTTTGCGACTTGGTGGCTACAAACTTAAAGAAAGAATTTTTCATTATTTGATTTTCTTTACTTATTTGTCTAGTTAATTACATATTTATTTCTATCACAAACTAAATCAAAGAATTTTTATACTATTTGATTTCTATTATTTATTTGTATGTCAGTGTTACTTGTTAATTACATATTTATTTGTATCATAAAGTTAAAGAAAAATATCTTCATTATTTGATTTTCTTAAGTTATTTTTCTAGTTAATTACATATTTCTTTACATGACAAACCTAATCAACAGAATTTTTACACTATGTGATTTTATTAATTTATTTGTCTATCAATACTTTTCTACTATATATACATTAAATAGCATCACATTCTTAGTTATCAGTCTCTCTAGGTAATGCATCAATTTAAAAAAAAAAAAAAAATATTTGTGAGGTATTTTATCGAACATATGGTGTGTAACATTTCCAACTTCTATGAAAATCCCACAAATTCATGAAATTTAACTAAATATTGTGTACCCCTAATAATGTATAAATATATTTAACAAACAATACTCAAGAAATTACATACATCCACTAAAATAAAAAAAATTCATATTTACCAAATATACACAAACCTAGAATTATAATTCTTAAAATGAAAACAAAATCTTCCATAATTACAAACTAACTAAGAAATGGAGAATAATTAACTTCAAAATACTTTGAAGAAATGGAGAAAAATCTATCCAATAACCGCGAGAAGAAATTGAGAAAAACCTATCCCAAAACCGCGACCCGCTGCTCGCCTGCTGCCACCCGCTACTCGCCTGCCAAAATGGTTGCAATGTCTTCAGGTGGAAGTGGCCGGATAGAGATCTATGGGTTTTGAATGTCGAAATATGGGTCTGGGTTTAAGGTATTCGAAATGGCTCTGAAAATGGTTTAAGGCAGTGTTCGAAGTGGCTCTAAAATATAGATCTAGTTTTGAAATATAGTAAGGCAATAGGTTCCTCTGAGATAATAGGTTTCTTAAGGAACCAACGCCTATAAGGAAATACATATCGGTTTCTCTGGGGAATTGACGTGTATTGTAAATGACAGACATCTATAGTTTTTTTTTTCACATTATACACATCGGATCCTTTGAGGAACCGACGTGTATAGTAATACAATTAATTTCAAAATTGCCACTGCATTGTGTTTACCCGTCATTTTTCCACGAACTAACGTGTATTGCCAATTTTTTTTGTCAAATTCTGTAGTAGTGTAAGTTGAGATATAAAATTAGGGATTTTTCCCTTCTTTGTCAACTTGAGAAAATTTATTCTCAATTGTTTCTCGTATGGATCTCAAGAGCATATTCACTTATCAATGAATATTGATCATGTTCTCTGTGGCGTGTTATAAAGTTGAGTTTGTTGATTAATAAATCAGTGGATTTAAATTTTACAACTTCGGTCTAATTTGTATCCGATGAGGATTTCTTGGGCGTGATTCCTATAGTTTGAGGGTTTTGTGTTGTGACACTTCTGGGTTCGCATCAATAAAAGAAATCAATCGATTGAAATTATAAACAAATCAAGATAATAGAGAGGGAAAAGGATCCGATGTAGGATAATTGAATATTGTATCCCATATTGAAAAAATTAAAATAGAATGGTTGTTTGAAATATCGAAACTTAAGAGAGATAAAGTTGGAATTGGCATTCTTTGAGCTTATGTTCTTTTGATCATGTGGAGATAAGCCAATTAAACAAAGACAATGGAAAGAGAAGCTAATGCGGCCGCCAATTCCGCACCAAGTGATGAATAAGTTTAGCATGCAGTGACTTGACGAGCATCATCGTTAAGGCCTTTTCATACAAGAAAACTGCATTTTCTTAGTCAAATAACAATGATCAATGGCTATGCATGTTTGCACAAAGAAAAATAATGTATGTGTCTCATTCATTGCATATTCTTATACTTAAGTCTTCATTTAGTTTTGATGAAACTTGGGTCATGTACCTTAAACAACTAGATATAATCAATCACTGCAACAAATATGGCCTATAAGTCGCCGATGTAGGCCAAAATGTACTTTTGCTATTGTAAAAGTGGGGTTTTCAAGTTTTTTTTGGAAGTAAAGCGTGTTTCTTTAAAGGGCAATTTAACAAGATTTGCTGATTTATCATAGCCATTGAATTAGAATCTTTAATCCTAGCCATCCAAGGTATAATATATATTTATTGGAAACCGATCTTCTTGTAGAGTACATTGTTCACGTCTTTAGATCTGGGGTTTTGAAGGCTCTTCTTGTTCTCTCTGAAATTCTCCTTCTTCGTCTAATTCATAGCCATTGTTCATGACTATTAAATTTGATAATGGGAAACCTATAACCTTAGAAAAAATCATATATGCCCAGATTTTAAAAAAAATCTGATTTTTCTTTGTATGTGGGATGAACTTAATTTTGATATTAGAATTAGGAATAGGCATTACAGAGTTGTTATTAATGATTCTTTTGAATTGCTCAATGTGCCTAAAGTGAATAGATTATACATTGTCCATACTAGTCATGTCATTCATTCTGTATCTTCTGTTTATTCTCTAAATAAGACTTAATTGTGGCTGTATAGACAGCGCATATGTTTGAAAAAGGTCGGCAAATTCTGTGTGAAAATGGTGCTTTTGGAAAAGATAAAATTGGGAAACTCTCATTCTGTCAGGAGTATCACTGGTAAACATCATAAGTTTCCTTTTAAACAAAGAGTGTATAAAACTAGAAAGATTTTAGAATATGTTCATGCTAATCTTTGGGAGCCTACCCTTGTGCGATCTATTTCTAGTTTTAAATATTACCTTGTGATCGTTGATAGTTTTTCAAGTAAAAATTGTGTTATTTTACTCAAATTAAAATTGACACTTTTCAGAATTTTAAAACTTGGAAAACACTTTATGAAAATCAAACTACCTAAATGGTGAAAATGTTGAGAACAGACAATGGTCTGGAATTTTGAATACCGAGTTTGGTTTTTTTTTTTTTTTTTTGTCAAGAAAATGGAATTTTATGGCATAGAACAGTAGGTGCACACACGTCAACATAATGGGATCGCAGAGAGAATGAATAGGACCCTATTAAACAAAACTAGATGCATGTTATTTGAGGCAAGAATGCTTAAATTTTTTTAGGGTGAAGCTATTAAAACTGTACCCTTGCTTGTTAATAGGAGTCCTTCTACTTGAATAGACAATAAAAACCCCAAAACAAATCTGGTCCAGGCACTTACCTGATTATTCTTTTTTGAAAAACTTTGGTTGTGCTACTTTTGCTCATCAAAAGCATGGTAAGTTATAGCCCAGATCCTTAAAGTGTTTTTTTCTTGGTTATGAACAAGGAACAAAGGGTTATAGACGTTGGGATTTTCAAAGAGGAAGTTTTAGTGTCATTGTAAATAGGGATGTGATTTTCAATGAGTCTAAAATGCCATGTTTTAAATCAAAACCAAATGTTCCTGAATGAGATAATTCTGTGCATAGACATGATATGACTTATTGGGATGATTTTGATAATGTGCAAATTTATTCTATGCTTGATACTCAACCTGAGGTGGAGCTACCTCAAGGTGGAGTTCCCCATGTGATTCCTGATGCTTCTAATGATAATTCTCCTGAAACTGAGGTACATAATGATCTTGTTGATGAATTAGATGATTATACTAATGTGCAACCTCCTAAAAATCCTTTTGATAACTATCAACTTGCGAGGGACAGAACTAGAAGAAATCCTAGACCTTCTGCTAGAGTAACTAATCCTAATTTTATATATTCAAATTCTGTTTATCTATCTGAAAAATCTGAATCTTTTACATTTGATGAAATGTTACTGTCCAAAGATAAAGATAAATGGTTAGTTGCTATGCATGAAAAAATGGATTCTTTACTTAAAAATCAGACTTGGGTACTAGTTCCCAAACCTAAAGATTAGAAAATTATTGCTTGCAAATAGATTTTTAGGATAAAAAGGGGGGAAGGGCAGGTTGGTGGAATGAGATACAAGACAAGGCTCGTTGCAAAAGGTTTTTCTCAAAAGGAAGGTATAGACTACAATGAGGTTTTTGCTTTTGTAGTCAAATAACTTTCATAAGCTTGTTCCTTGCACTTGTAACTCATTCTAACCTTGGACTTGAGCAATTTGATGTGAAATCCGCTTTCTTGTATGGTGATCATGATGAGACTATTTACATATATCAAACTAAAGGTTTTGAAGTCAAAAATAAGTTGAACTATGTCTATTTGTTGAAAAAGTCACGTTACAGGCTTAAAGAAGCCCATAGGCAGAAGTATAAACGGTTTGAAACATATAAGCTTAAATTGAACTTTAAGAAGAGTTAATATGATCCTTACTTGTTTTCCATCAGACGTGTGCTCTTCCGATCTCCTATTTGCTTTTATATGCTGACGATATGTTACTTGTTAGTAAAAATATGTGTCATATCAACATTATAAAAGAGAAGTTGAAAGAATAATTTGAAATGAAAGATCCCAGCTAGAAAAATTCTTGGAATGAATATTGTGAGGGATAGATCTAATTGATCTCTCTTCTTGAATCAATCTGCATATATTGTGAAAGTGCTTGAGAAACTTGCTATAATTGATGTTAAACTTGTTTCCTGACCATTGGCATGTCATTTTAAGTTGTCTGCTAATTGTTGTTTTAATTCAAAAGAGGAATTGAACGAGATGGAAAATGTACCTTTTGCTAATGCATTAGGGTTAACGGTCTGTGCAAGACCTGATTTGGCTCATGATATCAGTGTTTTGAGTAGATATATGGCTGATCCAGGGGAGTTACATTGGATAGTCATAAAATAGCTGTTGAAATATTTGAAAGGTACAACAGATTTGGATTTGCTGTTCGGAAAACAATCAGGTAAGATTGTTCTAACCGGCCGTGTTGATTCAGACTATGTTGGTGATTTAGATAAGAGGAAGTCTACTTCTGCTTATTTTTATACTTTATGTAATACCTGCATTAGTTGGAAGTCTCAGTTATAGAAAATTGTTGTATTATCATCCCCTAAGGCTGAATATATTGTAGCTACTGATGTTGTTAAGGAAGGAATTTGGCTTAAGGGCTTATCAAATGAACTTTTTTTTTTGAAAAATGAAAGTGATGGTATTCTTTTCTCGAGATCGGAATCAAAGTACAATCCATTTAAGTAGAAATCCTGTGTTCCATGACAGGACTAAGTATGTTGACATCAAGTTTCATTTTAGAAGAGATGTTATTGAGCAGGATGTGATCAAAATTGAGAAAATTTCCACCCAACATAACCCTGCTAATATAGGGACGGAAGTCCTTCCTTGGGCCAAGTTTAGGGACTGTTTGAGTGCCTTTAATATTGTTTCTTCTTGAAATTAAATTTACTTTGTGTATTTTTTGTTAAGGATGTGTGTGTTGGTTTTTAAAAGGTATAAAACTGATATCTGTTTTTATGTTTATAGGTGTTAATCTTTTATAAACGACGAAACCGGATATGTTAACAAGGTCTACTATAGCTGTTGTCAAACTTTTCAACCAAGGTGGAGAATATAAAAGTGTCATTTTCAAGTTTGTTTTTAAAGTAAAAGCGTGTTTCTTAGGACAATTTAACAAGATTTGCTGATTTATCACAGCCGTTGAATTAGCATCTTTAATCCTTACCATCCAAGGTGTAATATATATTTGTTGTAAACCGATCTACTTGTAGAGTGCACTGTTCACGTCTTTAGATCTAGGGTTTGAAGGCTCTTCTTGTTTTCTCTGAAATTCTCCTTCTTCATGTAATTCCTATGTGAGTTCGCAAAGGGATTGAGTGTTGACTGTATGAGAATTTTGCTTAGATTGTTAGGGATTTGTTCTCTTGCTTTGTGAATGCGTACAGTTGTGTTTGTAACCAATTTTACTCCGGTTAAAGCAGACTTTGGAAGCATGTCCATGGCGGATGGAGCTTCAATGGAAGGACGTAGTGACTCTATTAATTTGGTGTCGTGAACCTCTCTGGGGCCTGTAGGCTGAAATCTGAAATCCCTGTGTTTTTTACTTTTTGTTTTGTTGTCTGTGACGCTTAACAAACTTGGGTACTAGGTGTTTTCTTGTGCAATAGGGGTCGATTAGATATAATAGCTTTAGATCTATTGTGACGGCATTTGGCGGTGACGATGTCGTTAGTATAGGCGTGTACCAATAGCCGAATAGCGATGACATTTCGGCCTACTGTAGCGACATTTGTAGTGACAACGTCGCTGCATGTTGCCATTATAAATTCTATGGGTTTTCGTCATTAAAAATAAAAACAAAAAGAGAATTTTACATATGACTTGTTACATTTGTAACAATTTAGAATAATACTCTCAATTGTAATAATTTTGGTCTTTGTAGCATTTATAAAAAAACATATTGCAAGTATACTTCCGTTACTAATATTAGGGAAAAAAAAATTTAAAAAAACGATAATATAAACAAAATAAAATATAAATCAATATAATGAATGCTTATTCTGAAAATAAGACTCCTACCATATTAAAACAACCAATTTCTCTCTCATCTACATTGTCATCAATCACATCACAATACAAATAACCGTTTTTCACTCTCTCCTCAAAATTCCATCGACATCAATTTCATCAGAAATTATCTACAATTTTCACTGAAAAACACGAACTCCACATGACAGTTCGCAAACTTCCCTTATTAGTTGGATACGACTTATGTAATACACTACGCTCTCTGAATCTAAGCTTTGTATTGGCTATGTATGAATTACGTTTAAATGCAAATACCTACTGCCATACCATATATAAGTCATGATTATGCTACAAGTTTTGTTGTTTATCTGTAGTTAACTACATTGACCTTAGCTAGCGTAACAAGAACTTTACATATATTGATAATATGTAACTTCATACGTGTCTAATCTGGGACGTCTATTACAATTACAATTACTATGCAATTTGATATTATGTGTTACTGTGAACTATTCAAGTATTTTGCTTATTGTAATATATACTACAAAATACATAATATATACTGTGTTACAAATTACGTATTCTTATTGTAAGTTTGCTTCACAATGATATTGGTTCAAGTATACTGGTTCGTGTAATATACTACAAAATATATAACATGTAATGTGTTACATTATAACAACGCAAGAAAAAAAAACGTAACAAATTAAGAACTTGTTTGATTCTCATTAATTGTCCAAATTTGGGGAAATTATAATGAGGATAGAAGTAGATGTGTATTGGAAACGTACAAAGGTTTGAAATATGTGGTAGTAATTAAGCAGTTGTACAATCAAATATCAGATTAGTGGTAGGTGAAATTATAAATGGGGAAAATAATGAGAATCAAACAAGCTCTAATTAATATCAACATTTTTTGGTCGACCCACATTGAGAAGAATAATACAGCTGTGGATAACTGCATGAAAACTAAACGAGGAGTCGGGTACCACTTAACGTGGCAACGCTATTCAACAATTAGACACACCCTTTCAACACCAACCGTGAACTACCGTTTACAATCCGCAACCGCCGCAAGTGATGAATTAGATGCACACTTTGACCTTAATGAATAACCAAATCTATTGCGGCTACCTTTTTTGATATCAGTCAATGAATGGAGAATAGAAGAAAAATAGGAAAGCTTCAATATGGGGATTCTTTAGATGACATTTCAATTTCAAAAGTGAGGAGAGAGAAGGTAAAAACTTCCAATGAAAAACAATAACGAAAAAAAAAGGGAATTTGATATGAAACTGTAATTTTCTAATTTAAACCCTCAATACACAGTATTCTCAAAATATGTTTAACAAACTAGCATTTAACCAAATAAAAAGGTCAATGGGGGGCTTTGGCCTAATCTCTCTCTCTCTCTCTCTCTCTATATATATATATATATATATATATATATATATGTAAAGGGAAATAAGTTGCCAAAAATGTTTTCTCACACTTTTTCACTTTCTAATTCTGTCAAATTGCCTTTTTTTTTGCTTTTTCTTCTCCATTTTTTCCTTTTTTTTTGGTTTTCTGAATATTTATTAGGTATTGCCTACTCTTATCTGTATACATATATAAAGGGAACTAAGTTGCCAAAAATGTTTTCCCACCACTTTTCTCTTTCTAGTTCCCTCAAATTGCCTTCTTTTTCCTTTTCCTCTCCATTTTTCTTTTTCTTTCTTTCTTTTTTTTTTTTTTTTGGTTTTCCAAATAGTTATTAGGTGTTGCCATTCTTTTAGTTGTGTGTGTGTGTGTATGTGTACACACACACATACATAAAGGAACTAAGTTGCCAAAATTATTTTTTCGCCCTTTTTCACTATTTAATTCCGTCAAATTGCCTTTTTTTTCTTCTTTTCTTCTCTGTTTTTTGGGGTTTTTTTTTCCTGATTATTTATTAGGTGTTGCCTGCTCTTATCTATTAATCTATCTATATATATATATATAGGGAACTAAGTAGCCAAAAATGTTTTCCCGTCCTTTTACTTTCTAATTCGGTCAAATTGCCATCTTTTTCCTTTTCTTCTCTGTTTTTTTTGGTTTTTTTCCTGTTTTTTGACTTTTTGTTAGGTGTTGCCTACTCTTATCTGTACATATATATATATATATATATATATAAAAGGAACTAAGTTGATAAAAATATTTTCCCGCTCTTTTTCACTTTCCAATTCTGTCAAATTGCCTTCTTTTTCCTTTTCTTCTCCCCTTTTTTTTTTGGTTTTCTAGATATTTATTTGGTGTTGCCTACCCTTATATATATACATATATATATATATATATATATATATGTACACACGCACATATAAAGAACTAAGTTGCCAAAAATATTTTTCCACCCATTTTCGCTTTCTGATTCCGTCAATTTCCTTCTTTTTCATTTTCTTCTCCATTTTTTCGTTTTTTTTTTTTGGTTTTCTAAATATTTATTAAGTGTTATATATCTGTATATAGGGAACTAGGTTGCCTAAAATGTTTTCCCGCCCTTTTTCACTTTCTAATTCCGTCAAATTACCTTCTTCTTGTTTTTATTTTCCGTTTTTTGGGTTTTTAGAGTATTTTAATCCATCTGTTATTTTTTTTTCTATTTTATTTTGACTCAAAATTTGTGTTTTGAGCATGTTTGTTAGTGCTCTCTTTTGTGGATTTGTGTACCGATTAGGACATCTATTTATACGTTTCTACTTCTTTTTTAAAGTAATTGCATGGAATTTTTAGTCCCTCTAGGTTCAATTTTAATTGCTGATATTATTTGGGTTTATATAAAGATCTTACACAATTTTAATGATTACAATAGAATTGTTCCATAAGATATATGTGTAATTACACATATTTTTCAAACATTCCTAAGTTCAATTTACAACTTTTGTTTTTGTTCTCTTCTTGATGCTGTTCTATTAACAATTAAAGAGTTAGGGAACACCATATGATATAATTTTTTTCTCATTTCTAAATTAGTTTTGGATTTTTATTTAATTTGACATTTGGATATGGTTTCTTTATTTTAACCACACTTCTACAAGTAGACTGATTATTCTACTCAAACTAATTGTATATTAGTATTTATTTAAATTTATGATGATATGAAAGTTTTCTATAATATTAACTCTTTTATTATTTATTATATGATAATAGATTTTAGGAAAAACTATTTCGGTCAATTTGTTTTTTTTAATTTTCAAATTATTTTTCTCGTGCAACGCATGGGTGCAATACTAATTACCTCAAAAGAGAAATAATCTTTCACTGGACCCACCATCATTCAGCCTGACCCAACTCACTCTATAGGCTGGCCCATTTTCGTCCATGCATAATAATAATAACAACAACAAACATTGTTTTGCAAGCACCAGGAGTCGAACCCATGACCTTGTATATGAAGACAAGTTACTTCACCAATTGGAAAAAATTAACTTTCAATTATTATCTTGTACGCTTATAAAACATTATATAGATTATTACAACTATAGTGACGGACATATTGCCTATAGCAACAACCTTCCATTAGTAAAAAGAAGAATGAAAGCGGAAATATTCCCGTAAATCATATAGAGGCGACATTTATGGGTCATCATTTTTTATCAAATACAGCGGCAACTTTTATGTGTCGTCCCTATAGATATGAGTATATAGTGGTGACATCACTGGTCGTCCCTGTAGACACAACCTACAATGATGATGTTATGATGCTTCTACTATAGGGTGAAGACTACAGCAGTGACACTTTGATGTCCTCGCAAAACGTCGTTACTATAGCTCTTGTTTCTTATAGTGAATGTTTCGCAACAACATACTTGGAACACTAGTCTTCAATTTTAATTGGGAACATGACCTACTTTTTCATCTATTTGCTAATTTTGTCCACAACTTTTAAATTTCGACCAACAACCCCAGCTTTGGAGTAGTAAGGGCAATTGAACACAGCTCAGGCCAATTAAAAGACTTTATTTTAAAAATCAACAGAAATCAATACAATGGAAAACCTAATGCAGGATTACGTAAGATTTGCTCGATTTGGCCAACTCCAATGTCACTATCAACATAAAAATGAAAAAGAAGTTAATTTATACATGAGAAGGATAAGTCAATATTAAGTTCATCTATAACCCATTTCACCACTTTTTTTATAAAGCCAAAAGAAGTACAATTTCTACACTATATTAACTCATCTCCGTTCTATTGCACCAAATAAACTGTACATGACATGTTTACCTATTTCGTTAGTATTTTAACAATTAATATAAATCACAAATTGATTTAATTGTCTTAGTAAATATTGAATATATTTATATATATATATGTTATTTTTTTTGGAAACTACAATTGCAAATATGCATCATAGCTACATAAATGTATGTTAGATATTGTCGTACTGAAACACAACGTCAAGAAAATCAACAGTACAAACTCACATATATATATATATATATAGTGGGAATACAAGAAAATACCCCATATAGGGGAATCCAACATAAGACCTCTAGATCCTAATACCTTAGTCTAGCCCTCTAACCGTTGGATGATAGAACTCAAAATAGAAGTTTAAAAAAAAATTCATTCAATAAAATTAAGAAAACATTAAAGGGATTAACGACGTCAACGTACCAGATATCTTATCGTGCCCAGCAAAGAGCACGAAAATTTTTTTAATTGTGCTCGACAAAGTGTTGTATTATATATATATATATATATATGTTTTTTTTTTGTGTGTGTGTGTCTATATATATATATATTATAAAGATGTAATGGGATAACTCAAAATAGGAGTTTTGAAAAAAATCCATTCAATAAAATCAAAAAACAATTTCCTTATAGTTATTCTAATTATTGATATATTCTGTTAGGATGAAAAAAGTTATCATCTTCACACCTTTTTACATCTACACTCCTCCTATGGTTATTAGCGTTACTCTATACTCCTCCTAGTCTTCTTCGACGAATTTTAGCAACTAGTTGCTCGGAAGAGTCTTGTATTATTATTCCTTGATTACTTTGATTATTATCTAGTCTCTTAGAGTGTTCACGAAAATTAAGAACTATTTCTTGTGGTAATGCGACATTTCATTTGCCTAGCATTCTTGGCGTTGTAAAAATTGAGTTATTTCCTTAAAATCGTTATGTGTTTCTATAAAATCTCTTGATACCTTTATTAATGTCCTTTTGGTGGCTAGTTGTGAAGGCATACCGTGTAATGCTTTACAATGTATGTACTAATTAATCTATCAATTTTATGATAAAGATTTATCCTGCATATACGTTTTCATCTAATAAGGATACTGCAGATCTAGGTCTTATGATAGACATAATCTTTTTATATAATAAAATTTCTAATATCATTCCAAGAAGGGCATGCATCTACTCCTCCTCTAAAATTTTCCTTGATCATTAGGTGCTTTACTTCTTTCCAAATGGTGTAAAGTTTCTAAAACACTGTATGTGTCAATATAAAACCCAATTACATAATATGAGCCTTCTACTCTTTTTAAACTACCCAAAGCCTGATTTCTAGTTCAATTAATTGTATCAATATGAAATTTCCTTTCTGGGTTACAAGTCATACATTCCTTTTAATTTCCAAGATTTCTTCATTTTTCAGTTAGATATATGGTTGCCCCCTTCATATAATTACTCTAAACTTTACTTCATCTTATAAATGGTAATAATATCACATATTAAAGTCTCAAATACCCACTAAAATTAACAACACTAATTCTTAAACTTTAAATAAAACTTCCTACATTTCTATTAAACATCAAGTTGCCTCTTCCTTGCATTTATTCTAGACTTTACTTAATTTTTACAAATGGTCATAGTATCCCAAACTAAACCCTCAAATGTTGCTAAAAAATAACAATAATTCATATCCTTTTAAACAAAATTTCCACACTAATTGATATATAAATATACAGGAATTTTATTTTGCCTATACTCATGCATGTTATTATACATGCGTGCATATGTGTCAACCATCCAAGCTACAAGCATCCTAGACTTGTAGCTTGGATGTGTGCCACGTATTGCGTGCATGCATAATAACATGCATGCGTGCGCAAAATAAAATTTTTCTATATATATATATACACCAAATTTTTAGTATATTCTATATCTAAACTAGAATTCTTACTCGTCAACTTATAGAAAACAACTTATGCTATAGTACTAGTATTAATTTCACAAGAATTCCCTTAAATCCTAAATAAAAATTACATCTTAACTTATATAAATCAAACTTAAAAACAAATGGCACTTACTTGTTTTGGGTTCTTGTATTCTTCTCCTCCTTTCCGAAGATTTTTCCAACTTCCCCCCATTTTTGCCTCTCTCACAAGATTCAACAGATAGCTTATGGTTTATGTGCTTTCCTCTTTCTTTTTTTTTTTTTAAATAATATATACAAATGCCCAATGGTCCCAAGTCGGTCACTAACCGACTTTGATTTGTTTCCATTTTTTAATTCTTGTTCCACTTTAGCCCTCAATCTTGTGTTCATATTTAATTCGGTCCTCACGTTTCAACTTATTATGTGTAATGGAAGTATACAGAAAAATTGAGATGTCATAGCCAGATAGTTGCACATAGTTCTACAGGTAGCTACGTAATTAATCCTTCTCATTCCAATCAATGGAAGCAGTGATTTCCCATAAGAAGATCATTGATTTCGGTACCGTCGGTAATTACTCCTTTTTTCTTTCAAAATTTTGGGAGGAACAAAATGATTCACATATGTAAAATAGATTACATGATATATATATATATATATATATATAAAAGACAAAATGAAACCATTCAAGATTCAAATTTTAAAACAGGTTTAACATTTTCTGGTCATTCTAAATAAAGATGCTTATAGGTATTTGATCTTTTGTGGCTGATTATTTGGGGTTATATCATTTATTAATAGTCAAGATAACAATACGGTATTTCTCTTGATTTCTGGCATAATTTGTAAGGAGGATTAGATAGTTACAAGAATTAAAAGTAACCCACAAGAAATTTCGTAAAGAAAGATACTGTAAATGGGAGCGCATTCAGTTGTTTTGAGTCCCTATAAATTCATGGAAATTGGATGGTAAAATTGCTACGACCCGAATCTTGCTATCTAATACTATTTTATTTTATGGTCAAAGGCAAAGGTGGAATATTCAAGTCAAGGTCAAAATTAAATTATTTGGGTCAAAATCGAAGTCATTAAAGGGTTTAAGTGTAAGAATTAAAAGTGGAAAGACTTATGAGTAAATATGATTTGTCAAGGACCAACTTAAATTACTTATTAATGTTGAGGGACTTTATGTACAATTTTCATAAATATATAAATGATTTCTCTTGCAATTGTGGAGGACGACTGGGGAATAATATACATTACATACCTACACACGCTGGAGGCATTTTCGGCCGAGAAGAAAAAATAATGGGAAGAAAAAGAAAAAGGAAAGGAAAAGAGAAGAAAGTGAGGAAATTGCACATTGTTGGCGCTGAGTTGGCATTTGGGTTTTGTTTTCTTGTGCAATTTCATGTTGGTAAGTCAAGAGATTATTTTTAGGGCTTATGTATTTTCCTAATGGATGTGAAATTAATGGTTTATTCTTATGATTTAGAGCTAAATAATTGGCGTTTATAATGTGAGGATGATGAGTTTTAATTTTTAGTTCATATCACATGTTGATATTAAATTCAGCCTTCAACTCAACAAACAAGATTTGTATTCGCAGAAAATGTGTAGTTGAATTAGTTTGCGTAGTTATTGCATAGTTAATGTATAAAAGCAAAGAATGTTTGCAATAAATGAAACGTAGTAAATGTGCCAAAGACAAGAAGATCGGAAGAGCACACTGTTTGGGTCTCTCCCTTTTCTCAGCTTCATTTGCTGTATTTATAATGTAAATTTGCCATGTGCATGGGAACAATGATTGCATGCATTTAATGTTAGACCCTCGAAAATGATGCAAGGGTCAAATCGGCTAAGATTAACCCTTCACTTTTGACTAATGGCTGCCTAAGCCATGCAGGGGATGGGTAACCACCGGTTCGCATTTAAATTTGGAGTCAAATAAGTCATAAGAAAAAATATTTCCCACGTGGGTTCCTAAGAAGCTTATTTAGGTGGCGAGTCTACTAGGTCGCAGGGTTAGATTGGGAAGCCGCCAGCTCGTTTGCATAATGGCCAGACGTCCTGAACCCCGGCAACACTTAGAAGGGAGATTCGTTCCTAAGGTCCCTGAAGCAGATTTCCATATATTTTGGTCGTTTGGTTACTAGGTCGTCGAGTTGGGCGAGGCTCTCAAGGCCCCGTTTCCAAGACTATATGACCGTTGACTTTAGTTGACCTTTGACCCTCATTGACATTTGCGACCTGGTGGCTACAAAATGCCCCCTCAAGGCCGCTGTTCCTAGACCTTAGGGTTAGCAGTTTGAAGTTATGCTAATTTTCTTCTGACATTTATTTGCTGCTTGAATTGGGACTCTTTCAATTTCCAAATGATGGGTATGGCACACTCTATCACGTGTCAATCATCTGATGGAATGGCGTTCTACAGATTTAAAGGGAGTGATCATTATTCCAAACCAATGCCTCTTTTTTTCCCAATGTCACACGCGGTAGCCATCATTTTACCTTCTCCCTAGCCTATCTATACCCTTCTCTCCTTACTTTCTTTTCCCTTCGCTTCTGTTTATTCTATTATCAACTTCGAAGAGACTTCAGCCGTCAGTTTTTTAGGCTTTCGTTTTCACGCCTGAATCTTCAACATCGTTTTTCGAAGGCTTCGTGATACCCTTAGTGTAAATGTAACTATTCTTCTTTCTATTTTTGGGGGAATTTTTCAGTCGGAATTCCTGGTTAGCTTCCGGAATCCGTGGGGACATTGTGAAATAGAGGGTAGAGAGAGCTTTCTTTCAGAGAGAGGCGTAGAAGAAGGAGTTGTGGTGGATGTAGAAAGATCCATAGATGAAGAGGCGGTTTGAATGGACCGATGATAAGAGTGAGAAAGAGGGTGATGAGGAGGAAGTTAGTTCCAGCAGGAGGCCTCCGGTGGTGATGATTCGTGATAAAGACTGGCCATGGGTTTGCAAACATATTCCTTCGAAGGTGAATGCGTTATGACAAAACTATTGTGTTCTAGACTGCGTAGCACTCTGGGTCCTTTATGAAGGGGAGTGGGCCATTCCCCCCTGAGAGGGGGTGTGCTACAATAAACACAAGGATGTTTGAGGCTGGTTTTTGTGTTCCGCTTCCATAACCTGTTACCGGGTGTTAAAGTTTTGGGGAATTGCCCTTCCCAAATCACTCTTGCGAGCTAGAGGACTATTATTGGCGTTCTTACTCTCTGGCAGGGCAAAGGTTGGGGATATCTGAGCCCTAAGGACGTCAACTTGTATTACATGCTACGGATCTCGCAATTCGAGAAGGGATGGTTTCATGAAGCCACGTGACCCAAGGCCAGGACCTTGAGCATTTAGGCAAACCTGGTGAGGGGGTGTCCAAATCCGGACCCAACTAGAAAGAGAGTTGGTTATGGGTAGGAGATGAGTGAAGGAGACTACTGAGTCTGGGCGAGGAGGACACCAACGTCTCTACGAGCTATATGGAACCCAGTATGCACGCTTTCAATAATACTATTCCTGCGGCCTGATGAACTGACATTTAACTGCGTTTTTCTTTCTTATTATGTGTTGAATGAGGTCAACCGTTAACTCTACCATTTAAGGAGCAAGCAGAGATCGTTGCCCATATTCTGGAACATTATCGTGAAGTTATGGAATTAACAGAAGAGGATTTTTTGGTCAGCGCCGGTCTGTCTATTCCCAAGACCGAGCACATTTCCAGGGATCCTAGCAACTGTAAGTGACTGCTCCCCTAACCGACCTATCATTGCTTGCTTGACAACTCACTTTCGAAAATTTTAGTGAACTGACACTTGGAGCCTTTTAAGGGAAAAAACGACTCTCCAAGGGCCAAAGGCGGCCCGTTCTTGAAACTGAGAAGAAGAGAGCTGCGCGGGAGAAGAAGAGAGCTGCTTGCGACCAAGCCAAGGGGATGAAGGCTGCTGCACAACTCGCTAATGCTCTAAAGAGACAGGAGGAGAAGAAGAAGCTGAGGTAGGATAGGGCTGCTGGAAAACGCCCTATGATAGTTGATGATATGGTAGTCTTTCAGTGACCTGATAAATGACAGTTGGCCATCTGGGAGCCTCCAGCTGACTCTCCTCCGACAGCTAGCAAGTGGCCACTTGATTTGCTATGTGAGACTTTTTTCTCCCAGTGGATCTAGCTTGCATGGCTGAACTGGAGAAATTTCATGGCAAAAAGTCGAAGGCACTATTCAAATTCAATTTGGCTAGGAAACCTCTTTCTGCTAGCGCCCTGGGAATGCCCAAGGCTGAGCCATGAACGGCGTGACACAGGGTTGATCTAAGAAGTGGGAAGGCTTTGCTGCCAATTCATCGATGGGAGAGCTCTTGCAGGCTAGCGCAGTGATGTGAGCTTGGTCGGCTATTTTAAATGAGCAGCTATGGCCCGATTGGAGCATTTCATTAGGGAGAAGGAAAAGCTCTCTGTCCATGCTACGGAGGCCATCAAGTCCAAACAGGAGATGGAATTGGTTCTTAGGGAGAAAGAGCAGGTACTTCATGTTTCCAGGGAGAATCAGCTAACCGCGGATCGAGCTAGAGGCCTGGAAGAAGAAATATGAGCACCTACAGACTCAGTTGGCGATAGAGAGATCGAGCTATGAGCTTGCCCTAAGAGTGGCTGAGGGTAGAGCTGCTGCCAGTGAACTCGCTGGTTATAACGAAGCAGTTGAGAGATATAATGTATCTGAGGAGTATAAGAATGCTAATGCTAGCCTCTATTATGAGACGGCTAAGGAGATCCTTGGGAAGGTCACAAGGAAGCATCCTGAGTATGACTTGGCCTTCCTCAAACAGCAAGTTTCCAAGTTGAAGGAGGATTGCGGCTATGTGAGCTCCGACAAGGAAGATGAGGTCGAGATCATCTCTAATTCAGAATCTTCCGATCTCCTACCGTAGAGGGTGTGGAGGTTGCTGCTCCTACCGCAGAAGTCGAGGTCACTGGTTCGGCCGGAGAGAATGTGGTTTCGGCTTCTGAGAGCCGTACTTAAGAGTTTTTTGTAACCCAGCTCCTTTGTTATCTGTATTCTCAAATAAAGATCTAGAATTTTTCCACATGTTAGCTCATTTTGTTAAAATAATTTTACCATTGGTCGTTCATGTTTAGCGAAGAGCTCGTCCTCGCTTTTGTCCGCTGGTGCAAAACCCACACGAATTCTAGGCCAAGTATTAGGATGCATCAACAAAAAGCTTGTTCTAGTCTCGGGTCCCATATACATTGGCATAAAGAATTAAGGATATGTCCAAGTGCAAGCCCATTCGACCGCGGTTTGTTTCGGTTTGTTCCAGCCTGAACTTGTGGGCAGCTTGGCCCCATATGTTACGCTGCATAGCAAAGAGTTTGTCTGAAATTTTGGTCACGGAGCCTTTTGTTTAGGCGCAGAGTCGTAGGCTAAAAGTTTGTTTGAGTCGTGGTTTTTGAATAGGTAAGGCGAATCCTTTTACTTGAGTGTTAGGTTGCTGGTTAGAAGCTTATTCTAACCAAGGTCACGGAACCTTTTACTGAAGTGTTAGGTTGCTGGTTAGAAGCTTGTTCTAACCTTGGTTGCCAAACCTTTTACTCGAGTGTTAGGTTGCTAGTTAGAAGCTTGTTTTAACCTTTATTGCAAAACCTTTTACTTGAGTGTTAGGTTGCTGGTTAGAAGCTTATTCTAACCCTAGTTACGAAACCTTTTACTCGACTGTTGCAGATTTACCTTGTGTTCATACTGAGGCGGGTATCTCATAGGGAAAATAAACATTTTTCATTTTGACATATCAACTGTTAATTGGTAAAAGTGCGGCTCTGAAATTTTTGGAGCTAGATCGGAAGTGAATGACCTAGCTATTTACAAAAAATTGGAGGCTATATAAAATTCAGAATTGGTACCCGACGTCCATCATTTTTCCTTTCCAAGGCGTTCTACCTTTCATAAGTGTGTCAACTCTGCGTCTTTTGTGCATTTCTTACTCATCCTCATACTTTTGACCGCCATGCCGGAGAGGAGTACTCTCCCTTTGAGGATAGGGTAAGGGTTTTGCCTGGTCCTTCTTATGATTGGTCTTTGTCGTTGTTGCTTCAGCTCACATATCGGTGAGGTCGTTGGTCTTGGAGGTTGGTTTTCTACAAATCTTGTTGTTTGAGCCCTTCTTAGAGGGGCCAGAAGAGCTCTGGTGGGTTACAGAATTTATTCCTTCCATTTTGGGATTAAGTGTACGAACTTCTAGCGGGGCAGTTGTGCCCTCAGCATAGTCCAGATTGCACTCTTGTGCTATCCATTGGTCACCTCGTACAATGGCCGTCCTATAGCCGGTAGAGAATTTCATGACCTAGTGGTGGATTGAAGTTGCAGCCCTGAGCTCGTATAAGATTGGGCGTCCCAGAATGGCGTTGTGGTTTGAAGGCACGTCTACAATGATGAAATCCGCCATTATCCTTCTTTAGTAAGACTTGTCAGCTAATTCCACGAAGAGTGCGATTTGACCCTTTATTTCTACATAATCCCAGTAAAACCCTAGACTCTGGTCTCGTAAGGCCTCAGGCTCTTCTGGTCTATTTTCATCAATTGGAAAGTTCACCAGTAGATGATATTTAAGGTGCTGCCATTGTCCACCAAGGTCTTGTGGATATTTACACCTGAAACTGACGTGGTGATGACCAAGGCATCCACGTGAGGGTATAGCACACCGTAGGCATCTTTATTACAGAAGGAGAACAAGCTGGTTCGAGTGACGGGGTTGTGCCATGAGCAGGTGGTTGCAATTATGGGCTTCTCTCACAAGACCTCATATTTGTCTCTTGGAACCCTCCTTACTGTGGTTTCCGCCAACAAGTACATGGATTTCAGCTGGAGGTCGATTCTGTGCTTGGGCATTGAGGTCCGCGTGGGGTCGAGTTTGTTGTTCCTGCCCCTGGTGATTTGCCACATATTTACTTAGGTATCCCCATTCGATTAGCTTCTCGATCTCCTGCTTGAGATGTCTGCACTTGTCCGTGTCGTGACCCACACTCTTATGGTATTTACAGTACCTGGGCTGGTCAACATCCTTCAATGACTTCTTTATAAGCCTCGCCTAGGCAAGATTGGGTCATTCTGTAAGATGCTGAAGATATGTTCAGCAGAAGCATTGAGTTTGAAAGGGTTTAACCGAGCTAGAGGCTTCTCGCTTCGTCGTAGGTCCTTTTTTTTTTTATCTTTTGATCTTTTTTATCATCCTTTGGAGGCTTTTTAGACCTCAAATTCCCTTCATTGGCTTCCTTCATGCTTATGTATTTCTTGGCTCTCCTTAGATGTTCCCTATAAGTGTTTAGGGGGTCCTCGTGTATGGCCCACAAAAAACGAGTGTCCTTGTAAAGGCCCGAATTGACAGCTATCAAAAGTGATTCATCTGCCACATTTTCCATAGTAATGACCTACCTGTTGAAGCGGTCTAGATAGCTCTTGAGTGGTTCAGCCTTACCCTGCTTGATGGTCCCTAACATCTCCTTGGAGGTTGTCATGGCCTTGATCCCATCAATTCAGAAGAAAGCTGCTCCCAACTATGCATGGATCCTGGGGCCAAGTTGCCATACCAGGTTTGTACATTCCCTTCCAGAGTAAGTACGAAGGCCTTACACATGATAGCTCCTGTTGTGTTCTGGAGCTCCATCTATGATACGTATCGGTAGAGGTGAGCGACTAGGTCTGACTCACCACAGTAAGTTCCTATCTGGGAAAGTTTCATTTTGAATGGCATAACAGCCTCTTGAATTGTAAGGTCAAAAAGGGACGGCCTTCCCCATAGGTTGTCAGCTCTTTTTGCCCTCGGTTGTCTTTGCTCAAGGTTGTTTAGTCGTTTCCTCAGCTCGTCCAGCTCGTAGATATGCTGAGGGACTGGTGCTGGCTTTGAGATGTACTTCGAGACGAGCTCAATGCATGACTACAGTGATGAGTTGGCGTTGGACTTCTCCTCGTCTGCCTACATCTGCCCAATTACTGGGTTTCAGGTGACCTAGGTTGTCTACGTCCTCACTGCGGACTGGGCCCTAGCCTCGTGAATACACTGCTTCCGGACGCATTTCTGGAGGGAACATGTGTAGTCCTGCCGTGAGCTGGCTGACTGGAGTTTTGCATTGGGGTAAAGCTCAGACTTTTTCTAATAGGTACCCTCAGAGGATTTACTCTTGTTGCGGACTTTTCCACATTTTCTACACGCCAAGAGGAGTTGCCATGGGAGGAACCTGCCGGTTGCTGTTGGGACGTTGGCGGGTTACGTTGTTGCAACCGCCACACTTCTTCGGCAAGGGCTTCCACTGCCGCCGGAGGGTCTCGATTTCTGTGACTGCTGGCGGTAGTGAGGGACCAGCACCAGCTATGCCTCGGTTCCTTTGAAACCTGGGAGGCAATCCGGTGTCACTGCTTCTTGTTCTTTGGCTTTTGAAACGTCTTCCAATCATTTCCTTTCGATTGGAGTTTTTTACACAGCTTTTTGTAAACTTCCCCACAGATGGCACCAATTTGTTGACATCAAATTCAACCTTGGACTCAACAAATAAGATTTGTATTAGCGGGAAATTTTTTTTTGAATCGGTTTGCGTAGTTATTGCGTAGGTAATGTGTAAAGGTAAAGAATATTTGCAATAAATGGAAGATAGTAAATGTGCTAAAGACAAAAAGAATGAGATTTTTGGGTCTCTCTATTTTCTCAGCTTCATTTGCTCTATTTATAGTGTAAATTTGCCATTTACATGGGAACAATGACTGTATGCATTTAATACTGGACCCACAAAAATGATGCATGGGTCAAATCGGCTGCGATTAACCCTTCATTTTTTGACTAATGGCTACCTAAGCCATGGATGGGATGGATAACCACCTCTTCACATTTAATGTTGGAGTCCAATCAGTCATAAGTGATAAGATTTCCTACGTGGGTTCCCAAGATACTGTTTAGGTGGCAAGTCTGCTAGGTCACGGAGTTAGATTGGGAAGCTACGAGCTCGTTGGCATAGCGGCTAGACATCCTGAACCCCAGCAACGCTTAGAAGGGAGATTCGTTCCTAAGGTCACTGAAACGGATTTCCATGTCTCTTGGTCATTTGGTTGCTAGGTTGTTGAGTTGGACGAGGTCCCGGGGGCCCGTTTCTAAGACTCTACGACCGTTGACCTTGGCTGACCTTTGACATTCATTGACATTTGCGACCTGGTGGCTACATCATATATTGTGTTTTGATTTTCATAAACCCTAAAAATTGAAAAATTGGGGATTTTGTGTAATGTGATATTGGATGATGACATATTAGCAAAGTATGGATAAAATACTTATTAAGTTGGATTTAAGATGAAGTTATGTTATTGAGAACTATTAATTTGATGTTAAAAAGTATTTGTATTAATTAAAGGTTAATGTACATGTATATGAAGGGTTTGTGAAATTGTCAAGGTAAAAAACTACGGTGAAATGAATATATTTGATGTTTTTGAGAATTTTGGGATTTTATGTATTATGAATGAATAAGGATTATATTGTTGAAGAAAATGAATGTTGATGAGATGGATTTGAAAATCATTTTTCATTGTTCTATATGAAAATAATTGCATTAAAGATGTAACATGTGGTTGGTAATAATTGTAATAATTACATAAAGAAGTTGAAATGAATCTATTGGGAAGAAATGGATAATGACATAAAGGGAAATTATATGTTGATTTATGTGTTGATTTATTAAGCTGTGAACAATTAAGCAAGTGAAATAAGTGAATTGAGATTGTTTGTACTGTTGATGAATTTATTTCGGACTAGAGCTATTGGGCATTCAACGTATGATATCATAAGATTTTTAAGTGGAAGGATAGTTAGAAATTATATGGACAACAATTGAATGATTGGAATTTAATACGAAAATTGACTTTGATTCCAAGACTTAAGGTGAGATCGGAAGAGCTTCTTGTTTGGACAAGGACATTGGATTTTGAAATGTATTTATTATGTTATGATTCCATGTGATGAAGAGATGTTTGGAAAGATGTGCCAGTCGAGCTAGCTATGGTCTTCAACTACGTGAGTGGAAAAAATGATTTTTCCAAGTATTAAGCATGATTTCTGTATCATAGCATTTTATGAAATATTTCATTATTTCCGTAGATTTTCAATTTCAAGAAAAGCATGTGATTATCATTATTGTGCTATATGAAAATTTTTACAATATGAGAACAAAGTTTTGGAAAAAAAAATTTATATTATTATGCTATGAAATATTTATGAAAGCGTGTTTTAAGAATTATTTTCAAAACCACCAAAGTACCCACGTGATCTTTACCCGCTCTACATTAGTTGTGATTTGTTCCATGGTGTTGGACTAGCTTCACTGACGTTACCCACTCTGCACCCGTATGATTTAGACTAGCTATATACAGGTCTTCGGGATCCATCGTCATGCACACGGAGGCATTGGGACGTGCATGGTGGTGTTAGCCTTTGGGGCTTGCTTTATGCACATATGACTAGTTATTCAGTTGTCACTCAATTTTGAGTAATATGCCCTCTATATCGAGATCACTCTGTACATGTGTGTTACTACTCAGTGGAACTTTTGGTGTGAATTTTCCAATTATCAATAATTATCTAAATTTTCAGCTAGCTATTCAGATTTTAATTTTCAGAACTCAGTTACAGTTAACATATTCAGATTACATGATTCAGATATCAGTTCTAAACTCAGTTTGCAGTATTTTTAGCTAAACGTTATTATCTAGCACTTATACGATTTCAGCACTGTTATCATGATATGAGTTTTAGTTACAGTTAACATATTCAGATTACATGATTCATATATCAGTTCTAAACTCAGTTTGCAGTATTTTTAGCTAAACGTTATTATCTAGCACTTATACGATTTCAGCACTATTATCATGATATGAGTTTTAGTATTATGTAAACTTAGAAGATGTTTACAAAATTATACTTAGAACTCTTAGCTTTTAAATTATATACCTATGTAGCATCAAATCTAACAGATTTTCAGAAATAAATAATATAGAAAAATATATATATGCATTTGTGAACTTATCCACTCATTGAGTTACCAGCTCATATATTTTCTATTGTTTTTCTTGTAGGGAGGATAGAGCTTGAGCATCTATTGAATTGCCCTTAGAGTTTTCAGCAAGCCATCATTGTATTGCATTCGTTGAATATTTCTGTTACACTTTTAACATATTTGTTAATCATGGTTGGAAATTAGTTTTAATAAGTCATTGTTTTCAAGATCATTCAAACTTTGTGCAATTATATTTCTATACATGTATTTTGGTATTGATAATTTTTTTGGTTCTAAATATGTTGAAAAGTTCTCCAATTTAATGACTTTATAACGGGTAAGTTTGTTGAAGGAGAATCGTATCTATTTCATTTTATATGATTTGTGCGGATGAGGTGGTTTTTATTTTAAGGTTGGATATGTCCAATTTACAAGTTAAAGTCTATCAAATTTTTTATGAAATCAATTTAGTCCAAAAGTTTATGTAGTATCAAGACAAGTTCTTAATTTTCCTTGGCAATGGGTCCAGGTCAATCTGGTATCCATCACTGGCACACGCCATGTAAGATCGGAAGATGGCTTAAGATGGGGCGTGTCAAAAATTGTATTATTGATTACGTGATTAGTGATCTTATTCTGTCACTACTCAATTTTCTAGTTTAAACATATTTATCTTCTTTATTGTGTATATAACTTGGTAGTAGATTTTTACTAGTATAATTCAAATTTAGGCTTTTAGTTAGCTATTTGTTTTTTCCTGGTTGGTTATCTTATTCTGTTCATACTCCATGTTAGATATGTTAGAGCATTTTATGGTGCCTTAATAGAGCCGGATCTCAAAGACCTTAAATAGAGTAAAATTCATTTTAAAGAATGAAATCTCAATCCAATGATTTATTTTATAATTCTTTCTATTTACTGGTATATGTAGGATGTTCAACTTCATGAAATAAACATATTGCAATCAATTATGATAATACTCATTTTAATTAGTAAACTATGATGGGTTGTTATTTGCTTCTTTTAATTTTCTGACTCTAGATGTTCGGGTGAAAGGTTTGCTTAGTCTATGATTGCATGTTTTTGTTTTGAAATGTGTTATTGATGATATTCCCGAGATATTGAATTACTTTGTCTATTCATAAACTTGTAAGATAATTAAGGACTTGGTGCATGAAACTCAATGCTTCCTGTATTTGAATTGTTTTGTTCTCAAAGTGCACAAGTAATTGTTGTTAAAATGAACTAAAGTCCAACAAATATATGCTAGATCATATTCTATACCGAGAATGATGAGATATATATAATAATACCCACATTCTTCTAACTGAGCAATTTCTGGTTGCGTGTAGTAGCTAGAAACTTGGTGCACATAAGTGATTGAGTAATTGCTACTTGCAATAAATATTATGTTCCTGTTGAGGACTTTTAAGTTTTGTTGCATACATATTTAGTATATATCATTTAGTAATTTATAATGGATTCTTAGCCTTGTTACATAACAGTACCAATTTCTATTAACTACGTTCATAACGTACAGACACATTTTTTAAATGGATTCTGAGTCTAATGCATTCCCAAGTTCACGACCACCCAACCATGTTAACTTTACAAGCCAAACTCCAAACTAGTTTACTCCAATAAGCCCACCATTTCAACCTGTATATCACTTTAATCCAATGAATGATTCCTGTCCTCTTTATACTAACCCACCATATGGATCTTCGTTCTTATACAAAAATCTTTTGAACACTCCCATTACTTCAAGTGGCATCACTTAAACTCATAGTACATGTAGAGGAGGAAGAAAGAAATCCAAAGATGTCCATAATTCCAACACGCTCAATCTTCAGCTGCTAAAAGAGATTGGAGTATAGAAGAAGATATTGCATTAACAAAAGCATGGTTGTAAATTTCTATGGATCGTAATGTTGGAAACAATCAGAAACAAACAGCTATGTGGGGGCGAATCTTACAAGTTTGGAAGGACAGCATGGGAGATGATTGCAGCAATGTTGGTGGACAAAAATGCCCAAGGCGGTTAACAAGTTCCGTGGAATTTATGAGAAACTTGAAAGACATCCCCAAAGTGGCTCAAACCTAGAAATTATATTAAGTGCTTTATAGTATGATCTAACTGTGCTTTTTGCTTTTCTAGAAAAAAAGGCAATGGGAATGTATGAGAGGCTTTCGAGTGGTAAAAAGAAAAAGGAATTCAAATATATTCATTGTTGGGAACTTTTGATAAAGAATCCGAAATGGTGTAGAAATTAGCTTACAAAGACAGGTGCATCATATAAAGATTCTTTGGAAAATGGAAATACAACAGTAGCAGATAACACAAAACCTAATGTAGACAGTGATTCTACGGGACCTGGACAAGCTAAATGTGATGGCATTGTGCACCCACAAGGAAGAAAAAGTTGTAAAGAAAGAAAGAGAAAGCTAAATGCAGAAAACGGAGTGATCAATTCATTGAACAAATTATAGTGCACTTTACAGAAATAAATTGATCTTAATATGGTAGAGTTGGAGTTGAAGAGGGAGAACCATCAAAAAGAGTACGAATTAAAAGAGCAGGTAATGAAAAGGGAGATAAAATTAAAAGAGCACAACCAGAAATTGAAGGAAAAAGCTCAACAAATGAAGATGAAGGAGCAAGAGATCAAAGAAAGCCCAAAGGATAATCGAGAAAGCATGGAGTTTCGAGATAATATACAATCTGAAAACATTGACAATATGGTGGACATGGTGCATGAAGCATTTGGTATTCCTCAAACAAATATTACTTATGAGGATTCCCAGTATACAAGTGGTGCAAATGAAAAGACTAAAGAATTTTTAAAACTACTAGAAGACGCTAAAAGTGAATTGTTTCTTGCAAGTCAAAATTTCCCAAAGTTGTCTTTTTTTTGTTTGGCTTTTGCAATTAAAAGTGATATCTAGTCAGACAAATAAGTCAGCACAATGTTGCTAAAGTTGTTGAAGAAAGTTTTTCCACAATGTTAAAATATTCCAAATCATATTATGAAGCTACAAAAATTATTGATGATTTGGGATTTGGATATGACACATAGGACGCAGGTCCAAATGATTGCATGATATATAGTGGGAAAGGCCAAGTTTTAGATAAATGTGAGATTTATGAAGCAAAAATATACAAATAAGGTGATAAAAAGTTTGGCCTGAAGCGGATGAGGTATTTTCCTTTAATACCAAGATTACGAAGATTTTTCATGTCTTCCAAGATTGCTGCACTTATGAGCTGGCATGCTAAAGAAAGATGTAGTGATGGTATATTGAGGCATCTGGCAGATTCTCAAGCTTGGAAAGCATTTGATGAGCACAAAAAAGAATTTTCTAGTGACATTCGTAATATTCGTCTAGGTTTAGCTGCTGATGGTTTCAATCCTTTTAGAACATTATCAGCGTCTTATAGTACTTGGCCAGTTGTCCTTGTACCTAACAATACTCCTCCTGGCTGTGTATGAAGCAATCTTTTTTCCTTTTTTTCTGTGCTAATAGATGGGCCAAGTGGACCGGGTAACAAAATTGATGTGTAATTCCAACTGCTAATTGAGGAGTTGCTGGAACTTTAGCATGATGATGTATTGACGTACGATGCATCAACTAATCATATGTTCAACATACATACAACATTGTTATGGACCATAAATGATTTCCCAGCTTATGTTAATTTATTAGGATATAGTACAAAAGGGTTCTTTGCTTGTCCGTGTTGTCAAGATAAAACAAAATACTTATGATTGAGTAATGGAAAGAAAACATGCTATATAGTTCATCGCCGATTTTTGCAGCCTCCACATAGATTTTGGTAAGATAAAGCATCTTTCGATGGAGAACAAGATTTGGGCGCGTACTGATAAGACTATTTGAAAGCCAATTATTGGAAAAATTGAGTGGGGTTGGGACATATTACAATAAGAAAAACTTAAAGAAAAGGAAAAGAGGAGGAAATGAGAAATCTTGTGTAACTGGAGAAAGAAAAGTATATTTTTTGAGCTTCCATATTGGGAACACAACTTGATTTGACATAACCTTGGTGTGATGCAAATTGTGAAAAATGTCTGTGATAATATCCTTTGCACATTATTAACTGTTAATAGAAAGGCAAAGGATAATTTACCTGCCCAGAAGGACTTCCAAGCAATGGGAATCTGGAAATCCTTGCATCCTATTGCAAAGTGATAAGTGTATTGTACATGCAATTTACTCCTATTAACTTATTCAATTTTATATGAAATAAAGTAGATTTCTACCGAATTTGTGTGAATATGGTTCATATAGGTGAAAAGCTCAAACTGGGGTGATACAAAGTGAAAAGGATGATTTTGGACCAAGTTGAGGCTTTACATTCAAGATGTAGCATCCAGCTGTTATGGCTCGAGAGTTCTGACATAGGAAGATTTATGTTAATAGGTTTGAGGACTAGATTCACTTTGGGAGAACTTAAACAAGACTACTCGGGTCATGTTTGAAGAGTTCAAGGACCTTTGTGAAGCGTTCGGGAAGTTTTGGACTTGTATAAATGAAGAAAGATGCTGAAAATGACCATTGCTAAAAGAAAAAGTCAGATCAGGGACTGAATCGCACGTGTTGAAAGTAGGGCGTGGGTGGGCGCGGCAAGTAAACCGCCCCCTACCCACGGCCTAGGCAAAATCTCTTCTGGGAGGGGGCGGCAAGCATTCCGCGGCCACTCGCGGCCCGTAGCAGAAAGTCTTTTGACATATATTTTCGCCTATTTTTTTTTGTACAATTAAGGGTTTTAAAGCTTCTACAATTATAAATTGACAGGAAATAACACAAGAATATGAGAGGAGACGTCGAAGGGAAGAAAAGAGAGCCGCGGGGAAGAGACGTCGCAAGGAGAAAAAGAAACACGTGGAATATATCGTGAATTCGTCTCTTTCGGGTTCTGAATTCCAGTCTTCTGTGTTGTTTTCCTTTCCTTAACATCATGGGCTAATTATTTTGTGCTAGGGTTCATGATGAAACCCAGTATTTCATGATTAATTTATAGTATTCATTCTTACTATTGTTCTTGTTTGTTGGGTTGATTGTTCATTATTCCCTTATTCCAATTTGATGTTTGATCACCATTAACTAGAGTTTTGTGATTCATGTTGTTTTCAAGAGATTCTTCATGGATTTTTCACATGGTAGTGAACAACATAGGGTCCTATAATAGCTAGAGATACTATTATGCTCTATGAAATCGTTAGATAATAATCAAAGTGAATGAACACATGCTTTATGTTCGAAGGTTAATTAGAGATAATTGGTCTCGCATATAGGTATAGATTTGGATGACCATCGAGAGAGGCTTTGGAATGAATTAGGATTATTGATTTTCAACTCTAGACAAGAACGTGTGAGGGTGAGTGCTAAGGATTTATTGTGGAAACGGTGGTGGATTCGGTGATCCTAGTACTTTAGTGTAGTCATATTTGTGAATAATTTTATTTATTTTATTATCTAGCTTTTATTTTCCCTTTAAAATTACTGATCAAATCTTATTATGTGTTTTTATTTAAAGTTGAGCTTAACTAGAGTGAAACTTAGTAGATTCAGTCCTCTTTGGATTTAACACTTTATTTATCACTATATTACTTGTTAACGATCCGTCCGCTTATGGGATAAAATCGACAACAAGTTTTTGGCGCCGTTGCCGAGGACTGAATTTTATGCTTTTTTTTTTTTTTTTTGCTTTAGCTAATTTTA
>CAVNYN010209032.1:0-33218 GCA_963692815.1 Nyctanthes arbor-tristis
CATGATAATATGTTTCTAGTTTATCGTGATATATAAGTAATTGAATGGGGTGCACGATAGCAAGTGGACAAGAGAAGGGGAGGAAGTTTAGCATTATCCAAAATTTCTGTTTTAGAATTCTATATTGGAGCTGATAAGGTGAGGGAACCCTCTATATCTAAAGAAAAAGGAAACTAGTACCCCCGGTTAGCAAATAAATTCTATTTTGAAATGGAACAAGATTTTCTGAAAGCAAACGTTTTGAAATTTAAGTGGTTCCCGTAAGATATTTGGATGTTATTAGTTCGACCAAACTCTATCTGGGGGGCAATGTATTTCTATAGCATCAGTGGAATTGATTTATGATTTCCTATCTTAGTCCTTTTGAGAAAAAGAAAAATCTTATCTCGTGGCCTGTAAGCGGTGTAGTACGAAACTTGGTCATGGCACTTGGCCATGCTTTACACTCTATCATGCTTCGACTTTGCTTAAGCCCACTTAAAGGCTTGAAGCAACACCCCTGCCTTCCTCTTTATTAAATTCCTTACTAATACACACCTCTAATCCCATCTCAACAGCAAAAAACTCAGCAGAAAGAATGGAGGAATTACCAGAAAACCCACAGATGAACTCATACTTTATAAAAAATATTTTTCGCATTTTCCTATAATCACTATCAATATCTCCACCACACATTCTTCCAAATAATCAGTATTTTTATAGCTATAGAAAACTTGCCCGATGGGGTTCAAAGTTAAATTATGTTGTTGGCATTCCAAAACCCAAAAACAAATAATAATAATAATAATAATAATAAAATGCTGAGGCTATCTTTAGTAGCAGAATTTCAGATTTATTTTGTTGACAGTCACTAGTTGAAGTTTCTGAAATGCCGTCAAATGACAGTCAGTCGACTAGTTCAGAGCGAATGGAGCAAGACCTGAACTCCTTTCTCAGGTTGAACAGTTAGCACCTGAACAGGAAAGTGAGTGTAGGTTGGAGATAATGCAAACTTATAACGTTGAAGGATCATCGACAATGCAATCTTCGCTTCATTCAAAGCGAAATTTGAGCCAACACATGCTCGAGGTCCATAACCAAACGGAAGGTATGTCACCAAGTTATTATTACTTCCAACTTTACCCAATCCCTCTCCAAATCTTTCCGGTCTGAAAAGGTGTGCATCTTCTCCCCATATTTCAGGATTACGATGGAGTGCCATAGTTGGAATAACCAAATCAATATTTGCAGGAAGTTCGTATTTTCCCAATCTGATCTTGCTGTCTGTTCGCCGTGTAATGGTGATCACAGGGCAGTATAGCCTTAGAGTTTCATAGATTACCACTGTCACCTAAAAATCAGTGCCAAAAAAAATTGTTACAAAATCCATATATTATCAATCAGAGAGAGGGATTTATCTTTGAATTTTCTTACTGTTTTCATTCTAGCAATGCTCTCTGAGTTGGGAGTTTCTTTTCCACAAAGTTCAAGCACCTCTTTTCTTGATTTCTCTTGCCAATCAGAGTGGATCGAAAGAAGAAGAATACTCCAACAAAGTAAACTATAGGTTGTTTCTTGCCCAGCAAAATGGAATGTCTTGCATTCATCAATAATGTCAACTATTGATATTCTGTTTTTCTTATCCATGTCATGGTGAACTTTTAGGAGTGATCCAAGGTAATCATTTCCAAAGCTGTCTGCCCGAACGCTTTTTACTTCCTCTTCTCTCGTCTCCACTATTTCCAGGACCAAGTTGTGGAGAAACTTCTCAGTCTCGTCTGCCTCAATGTCAATCCGTGATCGAACAAGTTTTCTGCAGTATTCCAAAGCAAATTAACAATATTTGATGAATGCAAGACAAACCAGATTATTGCATATCATCTTGCAACCTGTAAACCTACTTATAGTACTTGTCTGGCCATACATATTTGATGAAACAAACATAAAAATCAAATAAATATGCGCATATGGTAAGAGGAGGAAAGACTACAGAAACATACTGAAGACCAAAATATTGAATCTTATGCATATTTCTTTATATGATGACACATAGTTTGGTTAGCGACTCAAATATTTTTCTCCCCTCCAAGTAACTGCTACCAAAAGCTGTCCTGTAAATGACATCTGAGGTCAAAAACCTAAATTGCTCACACACGTCGATCTCTTTGTGTTCGTGTTTTCTTCATGTCTCCAACATAGCTTCCGTGCTTGCAATCATTGCTGAAAACATATCCTGTGACATTGATATCCTAAGCTAAACAAAATACTTGATAATCTACAAAGATACCTTTGATACACAGTACTGGACACAACTAGACAATAAAAGGAACAAGAATTTGAATTCCATCCAATTTACCTGGTACTAGTAGCATATACCAAGATCCTTACCTTTAAACTCTCTCCATGGAAAGCATGGTTGGCCAATTTCCTGAGCTTCAACCATTTTTTGCCCTCGGTTACAACTATTCCGTCTCCTAACAATTTCTTCAGATAACGTCTAAGTTTAATTTTTCCGTATGTACCATCTTTGTTGCTCAAGATTTCTTTAACCAGCTCTAGGTCAGAAACAACGACTAGAGGTCTAGTACCATCCCATAAAACAAAATTCTGGCCTGATCCAATAAACTATGCTGAAGTAAGCGACAGTCGAGTGTGGAAAATACTGTCATCAGTATGCAGATAGTAGTAAGAAAAATATGATTACCATATAACTTCATCCATTTGTAAAATTGAGGCTGGAGTCGAGGAAATATGTCATGTGACGATAAATCCATGGGACGGCTCCTAGCTTGCTTTTTCATGTCAATAATCTTTTTATTATTTCCATACATGAATTTGTAAGCAGGGCCTCTGATTCCATGGGTGTGCAGCATATTCCCGACACGAGACGGAATCCACCATAAAGTGTAGAGAAACCTAATTAGCCGAATTAACAGAATGAATAAGAGACAGATTGAGAAAAGGGGAGAAGAAAATAGGCAGATTCAGGTAATATGCAGCAGTTATTATTTGGTTGCTATATTGAGCTGATAAGGATGAGGGATTTACCAGTTGAATTGAAATAAAGGACATTAGGTTAGGTAGATGTCATTTTTAGAGCAGTAGTTTACTTTGACTTCTCTTCTTACAAAGAGTGATTCTGGCTTGCCCTTCTGTCGGTAAAAGACAGAAATGTTTTGGGCATGGTTCTGGGTTGAATAAAATTTTTCGGGAAGAGAATGGAAAGAAGAGAAAAATCCAACATGAATCTCTAAATTGATGGAGATGCTCTAAGATTCTTGATTTGTACTGAAACAAACAAACTACCAGCATATATAAATGGAGCTCCCGTTTAAATAAAAAGCATTATTCTGTTAGAGGATATGATATTTGACTTTAATTTTATTACAAATCATTTCATTTAAGAATTTGTACACTATTTTGCAAAGCATATATAATAGCAGAAAACTTGCACATGTACAGCATGGATCACTTTTAATTGTCCCACTTAAATTGCTTGAAGGATGACTTGAACTCCATGTTTTGGAGTTAGAATGAATATATCAGCAGGGCAGTGGACATAATTTGGCGACAGAACAAATTTGTAGCGCTGCAAAATCATTGAAAGTGCAATCTTGGCTTCATTGGTGGTGAAGTTTAAGCCAACACAAGTTCTCGGCCCCAAACCGAATGGAAAGAAAGCGGCGGCATTTCCGTTTGTAGCTTTAGCAACTCCTCCAGCAAATCTCTCTGGTTTGAAAATATGAAAATCTTTACCCCAGATTTGAGGGCTGTGATGCAGAGCAAGAATCGAAATAAAGATGTTAATTTTTTCAGGAAGGTTAAGATTCCCGAGCTTGACCCCCTTCTTGACTTTTCTTGTCAACATGAGGACCGGAGGATATAGTCTGAGACACTCGTTGATGATCATATTCGTCTACATATCCCCAAAAAAAAAAAAACAGAGGAAATCAGCAACCTATACATGTCAGCATATGAAGAGTATCAGTTTGGTGTGAACTTGATAAACACTGATTAAGAAGGCTAGTTGTTGTTGCTGCTAAAGAACAAATGAGTGTCTCATAAATGACTCCCGGTTTTAGGAAAAGATATAAGGCATTTTAAATACAATGCGTGGGCAGCAATATGTGATTTCATTTCAAAGAATCTCAAAAAGCAAGGTTCTAAAAAGTGTAAAGCATGACAATAAAGTGTTGAGGTGGAGTTTCAAGCTTTCTCGAGTCTAAGAGTGTACAAAATCGTAGAGTTTGGTTAAGTATCAAGACCAAGTTTCAAGTTTACGCAAAGTTTAAGTGAGACATAAGCGAGCCTTTCAGAATAATGTAAAAGTCAAACAACTTTTGGGTAAAAGTTGGCTCAAAACAACATTGTAGTCTTATGAATAGGCGAAAAACAACATTCCCCCAAAGCCAAATGCTTACTGTTCTCAATCTTGCAATACCATCCGACTTAGGTTTTTCACTGCTGAATATTTCAAGCACCTCTTCTCTTGCTTTCTGCTGCCAGTCAGTGTGGATGGCCAGTAGAAGAATACACCATGAAAGTAAGCTTGTAGTTGTAAGGTGTCCTGCACCGTACAGTGCTTTTATCTCATCAATCATCTGTTCTATTGTAATCCTCTTTCTTGGATCAGTTTCGTGCGTAATTTTCACAAGTTGCCCAAGAAAATCACTTCCGAAATCTTCAAATTCTCCATTTTTGTTCACCTTCTCCCTCTTCTTCACCAGCTCAACTATGGAACACTTGATCCTTTTCTCGAGTTTCTCTGCTTCAATCTCATCGTTGGATGTCAATAGCATGCTGCAGAAATGAAAGATCATCATACTGAGAAGTAAAAATCATATGTTGATTGAATGTGCAGTACTACTATACCTGATGCCAGGGAATCTGACTTTGTAAATGTTTCTAACAGTTATTGCTGTCAATTTCGCTACCATCTCGAATATATGACCCCCTTCAATGTAGCTACTCCCGAATGCTGTCCTCGAAATTACCTCAGTTGTCAAGAGCCCGAACTCTTTAAACACATCGATCTCCTGTCCCACACAATTTTTCCATCTCTCAAGTAGCATCTCAACACTTGAACTCATTTCTGGGACCATGCTCTACATAAAGATAAGACTTCCGCATGTTAATTAGAAAGGAAAAAGAAGCTAAAAGATTGTATGTATTAGTGGCCGGTGACGCCGAACATGCACGTAAACTCTAAGGCATACCTTTAGACTGTCTGCATGGAAAGTATGGTTTGCCAATTTCCGGATTTTTGCCCATTTTTCGCCTTCATTTGTTATAAGTGCTTCCCCTAGCAGTTTCTTCGCGTAACCTTCCATGTCCATTTTTGGGTAGAAACCTTCTCTGTTCATCAGTATTTCTTGGATTAGCTTTGTTTCCGTCACAAACAACTGCGCTTGTGATCCATGCCAATTAAGAAAATTCATCCCTGTCAGACACAACAAAATTTCACTGACTTCAGTCCGAAAAGATCCATAAACGAGAAATACAAACAAGAAACTGAATTTACCATAAGCTTTTGTCCATGAATAAACATGAGGCTGAATCCTAGGAAATAGATTGTGTGAAATATCCATTGGCTTTGCCATGGATTGGCTTCTCATTGCAGTGATTTCTTTGGTATTCCCATGTGGAAAACTGTAAGAAGGCCCTCTGATTCCCTGTGATTTCATCAAAGCTTGCAGTCTGATTGGAGTCAACCATACCTTATCAAGAAATCTAATCAGCTTTAGGATAAAAAGGAAGCACAAAGCAGTGCAGATTAAGAGGAATGTAACTCTAACTAATTCCATTTCTATTTTTTTTTTTTTTTACCTGAAATTCCCCACTGATTATATTTATACCTGAAATTTGGGACCACGAATATGAACCTTAGGAAAGGACATACAAGTCTAGTTAGCAGATTTGGCTTCACAACATTGACTTTCTATTGAGACAACGTAATTGATCGCATGAGCGAGAAAGAACAAGTGACATAGACAGGCTTTGTCCGGATTTTACCTGCACAAGTTGCATCTTTTGCAACAACGAAAGAATATAACTGCGAAGAGAAAATATCCGGTAATATGGTACTCCAGAGCCATCACCAGCCAACACGGAGTCAAGGGTCTCAAAATAGGGCTCAAGATCTCATGTGTGGGTTTTTTATTGGCTTGGAGTATCATGATAGGGTACTCCTCGAGTACCTGAATTTTTTACAACTGAGAACCTCACTACCATTGCTCGTTATATGAAACTTAAACTATTGTTTTCAGATACATCAACGCCATTTTGTATTCTTAAAAAGTTAGCTATTCAGAGCTCAACATCAGGGCCCTGGACCACTTTGAAGTTTCATCTATTGACAGATTATGAGAAATTTGGATCCTTTGGAAGAAGCCAAAAATCTTTAAGAAGTGCAAGGAAAATTATTGATAATATATAAATATTTTTTTTCCAAGTATCCTTATGCCTTGTAAATAATGAAGATTATGAGAAATTTTTTTATGGAAGCAAAAAGATTATGGGACAAAAGATGCCCATTGGACGGTGCAAGATTTATTACTAAAAGCATCTCCAATGTGTAGTCAATGTCTATCAAAAGTGATTGTCACCTAAGAAAGTTAACAGTATAATGTGAAAATAAGTCTCCAATGTATCATGTCTTGGCTCAATATAATGCTGGCATGTCCATAATTAATGCTAACAGTGTCAAAGCCACTGTCTTCTCATCACAGTCTGTAATACAGGCTGAATCAACAAAAAAATGCATTAATGCCTCATCTTCTTGCTCCAAACGCCACCCAGCCACCTGCAACTGCTATTCTATCAACCAAAAAAACCTTTAGTGGTCATATATTTTTCTTTTCATTCATCCATCCATCCATATCGTTCAAGCATTACACATTTGCATCAATTTCTTTTCTTTTTCATTTATAGTGGCGCATCGTAGCACAATGCATCCATTCATTTTTATATCAATCATTTGAAAAAATGATGAAAATTAAGAAATTTAGTAATTGACAGGTACTTATTTGTAAAGATTGATCTGGGAGGATGACGAAAATCAAGTATTCATTAGCTTCAGACAAGGTATTTCTGAAACCAAAATCATTAGAAGGAAAAAGGAAAGGGGAAAAAAGGAAGGGAAAAAAAATAGAACGGAGAAGATGAAGAGTCGACGGCTGATCTTGGTCACCGTTGATCGGTCATCCCCGTGTGTCTCTTTTAAAATCTTTTTAATCAAAATGGATTTTCTGGTAAAATTTTCAAAGATGAGATCGTTGAAAAAGAATGCGGAAATTTTGGTTTTTGAGGGCGGACGAGATTTCCTTGATTTGTCAAAGATGGATTTGGGGGACTAGTTTTTTTATTCCATTTTATTTAAGGAAAATAAATTCCACATTGGCAAGACTTTTAAAGTGTAGACATGATGCATTGGAGATGAGTTTATAATGTCACTGTATATCTACTTGACATTTATCTTATGTGGATAGACATCCTTGTTATTGAATGTCATATGTCAAAATTTTTTCAATGACATCGATTATGCATTGGAGATGCTCTAAGGGTACACAGATATGACGTGTCAAGTTAGAATTAAAGTAGTTTTGGTTTCTTGTTTTCTGATACGGTAAAATAGCAAACAGTGGAGTTATTAAAGGATAAATTTCCATAATGAATAAATATGAAATCAAGAACCAATACATTTTAAACTTCTCAGAATTCTTTAATCAAGTTGATCTTTCAAGGCAGATCTGCAACTAACTCCAAACAAGACTCGAGCCGTAGTTGAATCAAAGCACATGCAATACATCAATAGTTCTAAGTTAATTAATTCTAATAATTCCCTATAATATGTGCATGTGATTAGTTTGACCAATTTATGTTTTAAAATAGCAATGAAACGTTAATGGGACTTAGCAATGACGATCTAATCTTTATTAATATTATTATTATTGTCTTTATGAATTAATTATTATTGCCATACCTTTCAAACTGCAATCAGTGACCACAAAAGAGGGACCGTATTGGGCGATATACCTTTCCTAAGGAATCTTTTGTCAAAGTCTATACGTTTATGTCACATTTAGTAAAAAAGCTATATGACTGGTAGAAGGTATATCGTATTAGGAAGAACTAAGTAAAGTAGAACAATATTGTGTTATTTTTTTATTTAGTTTAATCCAGCATACTAAATAAGTTCTTGATCATCATTGTCCTAATATATCATCATGTTTTAAGGGTAAAAATCACAATCAATCTAACACTCAGATGATATTTTAATTAATTATTATTTGTGATCATGTTGTCTTTGGGAATTACAACAGTGCTTTGTGACGAGGTTGCAATTTCACGTTATAGACACCGTCTCATGTTTTGTAGTATATAATTATATATATAATAGTAAAAATGATCTTTCACCATATATCTGACAGATTTATCACACTAAACGCATACGTGGCAGGAAACTATTGGTCAACCCACTTATTTGACCTTAATCTCCTGCCACACTGTATCTAGCGGGATATATAATAATAACAATAATAATAACATTTATTGGAAATTGATTTCTTATAATAACTCATATATATATATATATAATAGTTGTTATAGTTATAGCAAATTGATTTGTTATAGAATTTTAAATCCTATATCAAGGCCATGGAGTCATGGACCACTTTATATTGACGAGAGATTTGGATCACTGGATGGATTCAAAGTACTAACTATTTAAAATTCGCCTAGTAGTCTAGTATCATGATTCCCTTTCGCCTTTTTTCCCGTCATCGTTAAACTTTGTAAATAAATAAATAAACAAATAATGATGATGATAATGATGCTTATGAGACAAGATCGCCATTAAGAGTTAAGAAGGTGTAAGAATTACTAATAGCATACAAAATATGAAGGGAGAGATAATTACCACTCTTGTGTATTCCAATGACTAACCACAAGTTGCTACATGTATGAAATCATAAATGTGGCTTAACAAAACTAATATGGTTTTTGATTTATTACTACTAGTGTCAAGTGTTAAAAAAAAAAAAAAAAAAAAAAAAGGAAACGAACTTTAGAATTTCCCCTTTTTTGGCCAACCTAACAAAAGCAAATAGTGTATAGAGATGAAGAAAAAAGCCATTTTAAACGGGAAAATGATGAAACAGAGGCCAAATTTGACCCTCAATTTTAATCAATTCACCCTTACCCTTCTTCTTCCAATCTATAGCAAGCAAATTGCATTTCATGAAAAATTGAGTATTAACTATTAAGTATGGTGGTTATTAAAATTTAAAAAAAAAAAAAAGGCAATGGCAAAATTATTTGCAAAGAAAGTTTTGAAAAATGCTCTAACACTTTTCAAGTATGAGGAAGTGACATGGAATAATATCAGTATATCACCATAACCTACTTAATTCAAATAAGTGGCCGCTATTATTTCATATTTTATGTCTGTTTGTCTGGTATCGATATTTATAAAGCTATCTTTTCAAGATTTCCCCCTATGCCCTATACATTATTTGAGATTATCTTTTTTCTACCTAATTGTTTCCTCTTTGTTTTTTAACCTCTGACGTCAGAATTGCACTTATGAGTTATGACCAATTCTCTTTAGTTAGTTCTTTGTGTTTTAACGGCGAAAAATTGTTTGCCTTTTTAAAACACATTTTCTAAAACAAAGAAAAATTTTGTGGAAAAAAAACTCAAAATGGAAAAAAAAAAAAGAAAAGAAAAAAAGTCATTTTGAGACTAAAAACAAGGAAAATATACATACACCCAAAACACAAAGTAGAAAATAAATTGAAAATTCAAAACTGAAAAGAACAACACCTAAGAGCATCCACATTGGTAATGCTAAAATAGGTTGTTAGTAGAGTTGTTAATTAACAACTCAAAAAACAACCTATATTGGTGGTGTTAAAGTAATTGGAAAAAGCATTTAATTTAACAAGTTGTTATTTTTATTGTTAAAGTTAATAACAAATTTAACACTTTATGTGGTGTTATTTCTTTTTTTATTTAACACTCTTATTTAGAATCACCAATGGGCACAAATTAATAGTTAAATTTAACTTATTTATGTGTCATTTAACAATCACTAACAACTCCACTTTTTACTTATGTGGATAGTTTATTTTAGCACTATTAATGTGGATACTCTAATAACCATATTTTCCATCAAATTCATTTTCCAAGGTTATATGAATACGCACAAAGCAAGTGCCTGCTGGTATTCCATTCCAACAGTTCGAATGAATAAGTACCCATGAAAAGTTACAAATTCAGTGCATGGTTCCAAGGATAAGTATTTGCATATATAGGATTATTCTCATTGGGAACAAACAACAAAATCTCAATGTGTGTATTTTACTCTTACATTCTTATAGCGGGAAACAATTATTCTTATAGGATTTTCCCCAGTCCATCACTTATAAATCCCCATAAAGTGTCTTGTAAGTTTCAAGTAACAAACCAAAGGAAGAAACGAACAACCCACAAAAGACACCATGGGAAGCTGCGAAAGTCATGAAATTTCCGAGCAAGAAAATTGTTCATCAAAGACACAAGGAAAGGAAAACAAGAAAATAATCAACGCCATAGCTTCGCTGGGGCGTGGCAAAGCTAGCTACTTCTAAAAGTAACAAGAAGATTACAAAAGTCCCCGGAAGGAACTACCATATCAAAAGGGATTGCTTTGAGGCTGACCCGGCTGCCTACTTTCGCAATCTTCGCGATATCAAACAGAGTATCTCTACTAGAATAATGTGCTATGTGGGATTTGTCTATCTAATGCTAAATACTATCTATTTACGACATAATTTTGTGTTCATATTTCTTTTTTTTTTTTTAAATTAGTTTTGGAGCTAAATAATTGATCATGAGGGAGGGAAAGACCTAGAGTACCTAATTTATCGTTTCTCGTCAAATAAAAAATCCACATATGGATTTAAGGCCTCTCGTTTGTTTAATTTTGGAACACGGGTTCTTGATTGGCTGTCCTGCTAGAAATTTTTTCCTTGAGGTAGAGACCAATTGCTTAACTTTTAAGTTTATGCTCTTAATCAAGAATCATAATAATCCATCACGCTTTTAAGGATGAAAAATATCAGTCCAACATTAATATATATTTTTCTCATGTAAAAACTAAACTTACATTGAACCAGTTAAATAATTAAAAAAAGAAAAAAAAAATCTGCAAACAAAAGAAGCATTAACGACACACACATAATGCATATAAAAAAGTTTATTCATACGATAAAAAGGGAATTATCAAAATACATGCCGATTCATAGTTCTTAGAAAAATTTATACATTTTAACTTCAGACCCAGCAACCAAATTCAGCAAAGTAGATCACCAGGATTAGCTCGAAGGTTGATAAAATAACCTTTGGGATCACTCTCGAACACACTTCTAGAGATCATCAGATTCCTCCCCGGAGCTTTCATCATCCTCCCCGATCTTCCACCGCCGCGACAGCAGCAACGGCAGCAGCAGCGGCAGAAACAGATGAAGAGGAGAAGCGCCGCCGCAGCGATGAGATATGGGGCGGCGATGCGGAACCAGTGGTAGATTTTGTCGCCTCTCGTCTCCGGCGGGAACACCTTGTCGAACCAAGCCACCACCTGCCCACCAAAATTTTCAATGGCGAGTAGTAATTCCTTCAGCTTTTCCAGAATAAAGTTCATCACTTCGTTCACACCCATCTTGTGCTACGGATTCTCAGATTCTCTCGAAAAGCTCTACGAAGACGTGAAGAGTAGAGGAGAGAATCACATACAAATACCGCTAGAGTTAAAAATTGTAGGGTTGGTCATTCAATTTTGAAGTGTTATTTCCGTTTGGTCCACAAACTATCTTTTGTTTCACATTGGACTTTAAACTTACCAGTATACCGCTACTTTGCCGTGAGAACCGATTGTAAGGTTTGTTGGGGGAAAAAAGATTATATATTATATATATTCGTTTAGTACAAAACAAAGGAAGGAGAAAATAAATTTTATTTAATTTTGACAAGTTGTCAATCAACTGAATTAATAAGAGAAAGAAAAATCATTGGTAGTTGACTCATCGTGTAATTAACTATAGTAACTTACCGAGATTATAATTTGGATTATAATTTACCACAAGATATCATTTCATTAGTTTCACTTTCTTCAAAAAGTCAAAAAGTAAAAGTCAAGCCGTAATTGTTTACTTTTTATAAAAAATGACTAATAAAAAGATGTTACGTAGTAGATTATAATCCAGGTTATAATCCAAATTCTAACCAAACACGTGTACCTGATATAACCTTTCATATTACTAACATTAATAACAGTACCTTTTCAAATTCTATATTTCTAATCTCAAATCTCATTTTTCTTGGTAGAATCAATTCTTTTTTATTTTTAAAAATGCCGTGACACCCTCAAATAATAAGTATTAAATTAATAAACAACTAATAAATAAAAATAATTAGTATCATGTGATTGTTGTGTTAAGAAAATCAAATCATTTGATTTGATTGTGTTTGAAGAATAACAAAGACTAAAATTTAATATTAATATAAGTATGATATATTTATCTTTATTTATTTCTCATTTACTAGTTTTTAATTTAATTAGATATTTAAGACGATTATATATAGGCTTTTAAGTGGAAAAAATGTTAAATTGTGTCAAGAACAAGATAGTTGATTTGAGAGTTGTCAAATTTGAAAACTTGAGATTAAAATCATACTAATAATTTGACAGGTTAGGGTTTAATAGTGTGAAATCGCTAAATGCAATTAGGTATTGACTTTTTTCATTAATCGTTCCCAAAAACGTCTCATCCATTTTTGGGACCCAAATAGAGCATTTTCCCAATATTTCTTCACCACAAAGGAAGAGCATTATTGCATGTCTACCTTCCACAGTTAAGCTGAAGCCCCACAAATTGCAATATTCTCTATCAGAAATTTCTCAGAGCTTATTCACTTTGTACTAGTCCTAACAAAATAGTTTATTTTCTCTCTCTTCATTTTTTTTTTTTTTTTTTTGGGAAATGATAATACTTGTTCTCTTACTCAACAAAGTGTTTATTCAAGTCCCTTTTTGTCATGAAGGACTGGCTGCACTTAAAAATGAAATTTAATAGGAAGAAAAAGTGTAATTATAATGTTAGAGACCAAAAAGTAAATAAGGCGCCATTCTAAAAAATGAAATATCTTGGTTATTCTGTATACTACTATATTATTATAGGAGATGTAGGATAAGAGAATTGAATTCTGATAAAAGTGTGACAAACCCACTCAAATGTCATACTCATTGGTCTTATTTTTTATACATTATTACATCATCTTTAAATTAATTTAATTTTAATTACATGTTGCACTGCGTGTTTGTTGTACAACTTTTTTGACATTGTTTTTCTATAACGAAAAGAACATGTATATACAAATAAAATAAAAAAGAATAAGGTGGGTCCTACAATCAACACCAACTACAAATTTCTATTGGATCCGTACACATATGTACTATTTTCTTTTCTTTGGTTATGATACTTTTTTTTTCTTTTCTATTTTTTTTAATTTTCCTTCTCCTTTAGGGTTTTGATAATAAAATAAATAAGAATTTTATTCCAAGGAACAAAAGCAAAACCTCCTCCTTTAGGCTTCAACATTGGCACATCATATGATCTTGAGAAAGTTTTGTGAAATTGCACCAAATACTTTTATTTGTATTAAAGAAAAGGATAAAGAGATTGATAAAAAGACATGAAACGCATATAATTACTATTAATGTAAAAGTCAAAGATAATGTGTTGAAAAATTAATTTATGCCAGACTTGCTAATCATTCCTCAATATGAACATATACATAACCAATGTATTCATGTACTTCATTATAAGTCCCATTAGTTTTTCATTAACTAAATTGCTAAAAACATTGTTTACAAAAGAAAGGAACGAGGAAATAATTTTTATTTCATTTTGACAAGTTGTCAATCAAATGACTTAATAAGAGAAAAAAAAAATTCATTGGCCTTTTTTTTTTTGGGAAACAGAAAAATCATTGGAAGTTGAAACAACTTAATTCACCAACGAAAATGAAATAACAATATATATAAATGATATGGCACATAATGTAATTAATATAAGTTAAATGACTCATAGTGCAATAACTTTACTAAGTATGGCTGGGCATCAGGTCGGGCGGGTCGAGTTTGGCCCAGACCTGACCCCGACCCGACCCGACTTGAAGTTGGGTTGAAGGTTTTCCAACCCGCGACCAGCTCGACGGGCCGATCGACCCGACCCGTAATGGGTCGGGTCAATTTCCGGGTCGGACTCTTCATTTTTTATTTTTTTATTTTTTAAAACTTAAATGTTGGCCCATTTATCAGCCCATTTCATTTTTTGCCCATTTTTGACTACTTAAAAGGGAGATTTGGGCTGAAAAATAAGGCTTTACTCTAGGGTTTTTTTTGAAATCTTTAGTCTAGGGTTTCAAACAAAAGTTCAAAGCGGGTGGTCAGCGGCGATGGCAGTTGGTGAATGCTACTTGGTGGCCTATTTTTAAATTGGGAAAATAGCACTAGGATTCCTAAATGTTAGACCATTTCAATTGGAGCAACCGAGCAGCAGGCGAAACTGGAGCAGATCAACGACAGGGAGCAGTGGCACAGGCGGGTGGTGGCGGCGTGGCTCGGGTAGCAGACTAGTGGTTGGTTTCCCTTTTTAATTTTTGATTTTTGAAGCCTTGAAATCTAACGGATCAGCGGCAGGAACAGCAGCTCAGGTCGGGGGAGGTGGCGAGGTGGGTGGTGGCGGTGTGCGCAGGCGGGTTGCGTACTAGCGGTTACCCTTTTTCAAGTTTTGATTCCTGAGACTTGAAGTATGTAAATGAATGAATTCAAAAATTCTTAATTTCTCAAACTCAGTAATGAAGAAATCACCTCTCATCAGTTATCACTTATACACGACATTAACAATGCACGACATTAACAATTTAATATTAAAAACAAAAAAATATATAAATATATATAGTGAAGCGGTTTAACCGGTTAACCGAACTGACCGGGTTCAATTGGTTTGGTTAACCGAACCAGTCACACCCGACACCCGTGCCGACCCAGTTCGTCGAAAAACAGACTCTAACTGGTTTGGTTCGGTTCGGTTCGGCTTTTCGGGTTTGCGGGTTCAACGCCCACCCCTAACTAAGAGCATCTACAATACAAAGTCAAGATGAAATGTCTTAGGTGTATATGTGTCAAAGAATATTAACATTACATTCAAAAAATCCTCCAATGCAATAATGTCAACATTGTATATTTGACAAGTTATGATTAGGTATTTTGAAAAAATAGAATGAGAGAAATTTTTTGATTGGATAAATTAATACTTGACATTGTCATGGAGAATATCATGTCTATGACAATATCAAGCATTTAATATGCTAAAGAAGCACTTTTTTTACAATTGTCAATTTATTCCATGACTATAACTATGCATTGGAGATGCTCTAAGTGTAACCTGATATAACCCTAACCTTTCAAATTACTACCATTAAATTAATTCATTGGCAGTTGAAACAACTTAATTCACCAACCCAAACGAAATAACAATATAAATTATATGGCTCGTAATGTAATTAATATAAGTTAAATGACTCATAGTGTAATTAATTTTACTAAGCGTATCCTGAGAACGGCGCAATGGTTTAGGCCAAGGCTCTTCAAATCATGGGGAATCCGGATGTTCTCGCCACAGAGGCCATGGCGATCTCTTCGAAGGACTAGCACTAGTCAAAGGAATTTGGGCTTCAGGTTGAGATTATTGAATCAGATTCTCTGCAATTGGTCCCAGCCTTGCATGGTGATTTCACTTTTCTTCCCTTGGCTCCATTACTTTATGGAATTACTGGGCTTCTAGCAGATTGTGGTTGTAAATAATGTAACTATATCCCTCGTGAAAAGAATATTGTAACTCATACTATTGCCATAGTTTCAATGGCATTTGCTCTTTCAAAAACATGGTTCCATTGTATGCCGAGATGGCTTAACTCAATAATTAACTGAGATATATGTAATGTAAATGTTTGTAACTCATGCTATTGCCACTGTTTCATTGGCATTTGACATTTCTAATCTCATTTTTCTTGGTAGAATCAATTCTTTTTTACTTAAAAATACCATGACACCCTCAAACAATAATTAAGTTAAAAATTAATAAACGATTAATAAATAAAAAAATGTTAAAAAAATCAAATCCTGTGATTTGATTGTGTTTGAAGAATAACAAAGAATACAATTTAATATTCTTAAGTGCGATATATTTATCTTTATTTATTTTCCATTTACTAGTTTTTAATTTAATTAGTTATTTAAGACAATTATAGGCGTTTTAAGTGGAAAAAAATGTTAAATTGTGTCAAGAACAAGATATTTGATGTTAGAATTGCTAAGTTTGAAAACTTGAAATTAAAGTCATAAGAGCATTCACATTGGCAGTATTAAAGTAGATTGTTAGTGGAGTTGTTAGTTAACAGCATAAAAAGTAATCTACATTGGTAGTGTTAAAGTAGTTGCTAAAAAAATTACTTCCTTCGTCCTATAAAAATAGACCCAATTTTTATTTTTATTTGTCTCATATTATAGTCCACTTATATAAACGATGTTGAACAATTAATTTCTTTTCCAAATAAGCTCTTATTCCAACTATTAATAAATTTGTAGTGTATTAATAAATTGAATTAGTCTTGAATAATGGTATATTAGGGAATTAAGTGAAAATTTTGAATTTTCAACGACATTAATTTACATTTCTTAATCCACGAGATTAATTAATATGAGCATATTTTTATGGGACATAAGGAGTATTTAATAAGTGTTAGTTTTGTTGTTAAAGTTAACAATAAACTTAATACCTTAGAGCATCCACATTGGTAGTACTAAAGTAGGTTGTTAGAACATCCACATTAGTGTTAGATTTAACTATCCACATAAACAAAAAAGTAAAGTCTTTAGTGATTGTTAAAAGACACCTAAGTAAGTTAAATTTAACTGTTAATTTGTGCCACATTGATTATTCTAAATAAGTGTGTTAAATTTAATTATTAATTAAATAGTCGAATGGTGGGTCAATCCCAATTTAATTAAAATAAAAAAAGAAGAAATAATATCACATAAAATGTTAAGTTTAATGTTAACTGTAACAATAAAGCTAACAACTTGTTAAATTAAATGTTTTTAACAGCTACTTTAACACCACCAATGCATGTTATCTTTGAGTTGTTAACTAACAACTCCTTTAGTAACTTATTTTATCACTACCAATGTGGATGCTCTTAGTGGAGCTGCTAGTTAATAACTCAAAAAATCTACATTAGCGTTGTTAAAGTAGCTGCTAAAAAAATTTAATTTAATAAGTTATTAGTTTTATTATTAAAGTTAACAATAAACTTAATACTTTATGTGGTATTATTTCTTCTTTTTTATTTTAATCAAATTGGGATTGGTCAACCCTTTGACTATTGAATTGATAGTTAAATTTAATACTCTTATTTAGAATCATCCATGTAGCACAAATTAATAGTTAAATCTAACTTGTTTAGGTGTCCTTTAATAATAACTAAAAACTCTACTTTTTACTTATGCAGATAGTTAATTTTAATACCACTAATGTGGATGCTCTTATATGCTATTATTTTTTATTTAAATTAGGATTGGCCTAGCCATTGACTATTGAATTGAGAGTTAAATTTAACAAATTTGATTAGAGTCATTAATATGATACAAATTAATAATTAAATTTAATATTTTTAAATATTATTTAACAATCACTAAAAATTTCGCTTTTTACTTATATAAATAATTAATGTTAACACTACTAATGTGAAGAATCTAATAAATTGAAAAGTTAGAGGTTAGTAGTGTGAATTTGCCCAAATGCAATTAGGTGTTGATTTTTCTCATTAATCATTCCCAAAAAGTTCTCATCCATTTTTGGGACCCAAGTAGAGCGTTTTCCCAGTATTTCTTCACCACGAAGGAAGAGCATTATTGCTAGTCTATGCTCCATAGTCAAGCTAAAGCCCCACGAATTGCAATATTTTCTATGAGAAATTTCTTTAGAGCTTATTTACTTTGTATTAGTGGTAAAAAATAGTCAGCTTGTCGTCCATCTAGGTCACTAATAAAAAAATAATATAATCTATGACCGTAATAATAATACCATTAATGTGGAAATGCAATGAAATTAATCGGAATTATCATTTATAATATAATAATAATGCAATTCTAAATATGGAGACTTTTGTGGTTTGAATTATAGTAGAGTAGACAAATAGTTATGTTTCAAATTAGAGGTCTTGAGTTCGAACCATACAACCTTCCCCCATGTATCCCCTTTGTATCAAAATATGGAGACTTTTAAAAAATTATTCTTTTGAAAATTTAGTAGTAGAGCCACCCTTTACCAAGTTGTTTGGTTTGGATTCGAATATCTCCACTAGTTTGACATCCAAATTGTACTCAAACAAATATTAAAATGAAATAATACTCCCTTTGTTCTACTTAGGCACACTTGTTTTCCTTTTCCGGCTGTCACAAATTATATCCATTTTCCTTATTAAATGTATAGTTTTCTCTCAAATCTTATACCCCTATGCTGAATGGCTATATTTGGAACGAACGGAGTAATTCTGTATTAATTGGACAGCAGGAGTAACTTTTAACTGTAAATTTTTTCTCATTCCAGCGAATCACAATTCCCAAAACTACAATGTTTTGAAGCAATTAATGAAACACCAGTTTCTTGAGGTCCCAATATATATTTAATGAAAGGATGTAAGCTTGACTAAATGTGCAACCCACATTTATTTAGGCCTAAATAATTTGACAATTCAACGAGTCCACTGAAATAGTACTCCGTTTGAATTGTGCTCCAATAGTTAGATTGTTTGTATTATTTAGAATAGTAGATTCTGGTTTGAACTACACATATACCCATCCCCAAATTTCTTTCTCATCCCCCATATCCCATATATACACAAAAAAAAAAAAAATCCACCAAAATAATTTTGTGAAAAGTAATTTAATTTTAAAAAATAAAATACTAATATATTACAGAAATTTGCTGTAAATATTTCTTCATTCTTATGTATAGTTAATATTGGCCATGAGAGTCCGTTCAAATATATATATATATATATATATATATATATTGGCCATGAGAGAGGCATGAGCATAATTTGTTGCTGAAATGTGAAAAATAGTATAAATGAAGGGTTAATTTCACAAATCGTCCTCAGCCTTTGAATTAAGAACCGGTTTCATCCCCAACTTTTTTTTCTCTCACTTGTGTCCCCAACCATTGAATACATGCATGCAATTTGTCCCATTTGCCACTATTCACTCAAATTTCCATGGAAAATGATGATTATACTTTTTATCTTTTTAATTTTAAAAATAAAACATTTAAAATATTAAAAATAATAAAAAAATAAAAAAAAACACTCACCCCACGTCTCAAATTACTGTCATTTCCGGTAGTCAAAATCACCCCTCATTTCCTACCGGAAACAGCAGGAAATGGGGAGAATTCACACCCTCTCCCCCCCCCAAAAAAACGCTGCTAGAAATGGCAGCAGTGTGCACTGTTGCCATTTCTGGTGGCAGCAGCGTGCACTGTTGCCATTTCTGGTAGCGTTTATGCTGCCAGAAAAGGTAGCAACTTTGCTGCAGTTTCCAGTAACAAAAATGCAGGGTGAATCCCCCTATTTACTGCCGCTTCTGGAGGGAAATGGGGGATTCACCCCTCTCCCACCCCAAAAACTGCCAGAAATGGCAGCAGACTGCTACCATTTCTGGCAGCGTTTTGCGGGGCTACTGCCCAGCAGCAAATGAGGGGTATATTTACCCTCCATTTTTGCTGCTGGAAACGGCCGCAAAGTTACTTCCGTTTCTGATAGTAAAAATGCTATCATGCTGCCATTTCTGGCAGCGTTTTTTGGGAGTGAAACCCCCGTTTTTTGCCATTTCTGACAAGAAATAGGTGGTGATTTTGGCTGTCGGAAACGACAGCAAAGGCTGCCATTTAGGGTCGGGTCGGGTCGGGGTGTTTTCTTTTTTTTTTAATTTTTTATTATTTTTAATATTTTTAAATGTTTTATTTTTAAAATTAAAAGGTAAATGGTATAATCGTCATTTTCCATGAAAAGTTGAGTAAATAGTGGCAAAAGGGATGAATTACGCGCATTTATTTAAAGGTTGGGGACACAAGTGAGCAAAAAAAAAGTTGGGGACGAAACCGGTTCTTAATTCAAAGGTTGGAGACGATTTGTGAAATTAGTTAGAGACGATTTGTGAAATTAACCCATAAACGAACATAAGTTTCTTAGTAGTGAAGATTTATTACAAAGCAAAAATGTTCAGTTGGCAATGTTCAAAGTAACGTGTCTCAGTATAGAGTATGTACCAATATTCTTATAGTTATTTAGATATAAGTAATTGAGCGTGCACACACACACACACACACATATATATACATGACAACATATATGTAATAGACAAAACTTAGAACAATAAAATAATCAGGTTTGGATTCCTATAATTGTTGATAGTATTTAACATATTTAAATCTATGATATCATTACTTCTACAATAAAAAAAACTATAATAATTTCTATAAATTACTAATTAAAAGGGATAACAATAAGGTAGTTTTGTATTTAATATTGTGGTTTTAATCTTGAAATTGAACTAAAATTAACCACAATGAAAACTAATGATTAATCATGGAATTGAATATAAATAATACTTTCTCCATCCCACAAAAATATTCTCATTTCATTTTTCACATAAATTAAGAAAACCTCATTTAATGTTATTAGAAATGTATAATTTAACAATATATTTCATACTTTACATTTTAATTTATTTAATATTTCAGTTTAGTTTGTTTTTTATTGTTGATTATTATGCACTATAAACAAGGGTGTATTAGAAAATTAAAAAATTAATTTAGTAAACGGGAATATAATAGTAGGAAAAAAGAGGGGTTCCCTAAAAAAGCAAACAAATAAAAAAATAAAAAATGTCAATATTTGTCATTTCTGTGAGATTAGGAGATGGTTAAGATGGGTAGCTAGGTAGAAAAATATTATTTTCATTTTTATTTTTATTATTTTTCATATTCTTTTTTTTTTTATATAATTTGTGAAATTTCAGGGAGGGTATAAACTCCAATATAAGATTTCATTTCATCATAATAAGAGTTGATGTTTATCACTTAAGCTACTACACTTTTTTTTTTTTTATTACAAAGTGGGAACTAGGGGAGGGGATTGGGGGGACTCGAACCCGAGTACTCCCGGTAAAGGGTTAAGTTCCTAACCACTGGACTAACCCTTTGGTCTCTTAAGCTACTACACTTGATCTATTCTTTTTTTTTTTTTAATTTAAAGTGGAAGGATGTAAATGTCATAAAGGATTTTATGTAAGAATTTATTTTTTAAAAAAAATTGAGGAACCACGAGTTTGGGGGAAATTTTGAGTGAGGATCCAACTAAAGTATAAAGGGTGGGGACCATATATGTCAAATTATCCCAAAATAGAATATAGAACTAGTCGTCTTAGGCACACTCTATGGTGTCCCACCCAACACACACAATAGGTAATTGACATTCTGTCCTTTGAACACCAACACCATAGAAGCACCGAGTCATCTTATTGTGTTATTTCACTTTGGTCCGTGAACTGTTTTCAGTTTTTCACATTGGTCGACATATTGAACTTTTATTCTGTCTTGGTCCAAACCCATCAACATTGAAACAGAACGATTGGAATGCGTGATTTATACAGTAAAATCTCAGTAAATAAATTAATTTATGTTTGGATGAATATAAATTATTATTTTTAAAAACCCTAACTTTTCATATTGCTACGATTAATTACAATTCAAATTCGACATTTATAATCTCAAATCTCATTTTTCTTGGTAGAATAAATTCTTTTTTACTTAAAAATACCATGACACCCTCAAATAATAATTAAGTTAAAAATTAATAAAAAATTAATAATTAAAAGTAATATCGTGTGATTATGCTTTGTTAAGAAAATTAAATCATGTGATTTGATCGTGTTTGAAGAATAACAAAGACTAAAATTTTAATATTCCTAAGTATGATATATTTATCTTTATTTATTTCTCATTTACTAGTTTTTAATTTAATTAGATATTAAAGACAATTATAGGCTTTTAAGTGGAAAAAAATCTTAAATTGTGTCAAGAACAAGATATTTGATTTTAGAATTGTCAAGTTTGAAACTTGAGATTAAAATCATACTAATGATTTGACAAGTTAGGGTTTAATGGTGTCAAATTGCTGAATGCAATTAGGTGTTGATTTTTCTCATTAACCATTCCCAAAAACTTCTCATCCATTTTTGGGACCCAATTAGAGCATTTTCCCAATATTTCTTCACCACAACGGAAGAGCATTTTTACAATTTGCAAGCCTACATTCCACAGTCAAGCTGAAGCACCACAAATTGCAATATTCTCTATGAGAAATTTCTCAGAGCTTATACACTTTGTAGTAGTCCTAACAAAATAGTCTGCTTGTCGGCCATCCAGGTCACCAATAAAAGACATTACCCGTAATAATAATTACCATTAATCTAGAAATTCAATGAAATTAATCGGAATCATTAATAATAATGCAATTCTAAATATGGAGAGTTTTAAAAATTATTCTTTTTAAAATTTAGTAGTAAAGACCAAGTTGTTTGATTTGGATTAAAATGAAATAATACTCTCTTTGTTCTGCTAAAGTACACTTGTTTTCCTTTGTTCGAGGGTTACAAATTATAGCCCGTTTTCCTTATAATGTATATTTTTGTCTCAAATCATATACCCCTACCCTAGGCCCTATATTAAATTGAATGACTAATATTTGGAACAAAGGGGTAGTTGTCTTATTAATTGGCGGAATCACAGTTCCCAAAACTAGCTACTTTTCCCAAAACTACTTCATGTACAATATTTTGAAGCAATTAATGAAACACTAACTTCCTGAGGTCCATATATTTAGAGTTTGTTTAATCTTATTTATTTAGAAAATTTATAATGATGAGAGAGTTAGAATGTGTATTGAAAATGTAAAAAAATGTAAACTATATAGTTGTAATTGAACAGTTATCAAATCAAATATCGAATTAGTAGTAGGTAAATTTATAAATTAGGAGAATAAAAGGCATCAAACAAGCTCTTAATGAAAGGATGTAAGCTTGACTCAATGTGTAACCCACATTTATTTATTTAGGCGTAAATAATTTGACAATTCAAGAAGTCCACCAAAATAGTGGTTCAAATTGTGCTCCAATGGGATGTTTCCATTCTAGTCTGAAGGTCTCGAATTCAAATCACACATATGGCATGCCCCCTCTCTAAATTTCCCTCACATCCTCCCTTGTATATATAGGGTACATAGAGGGGGAAAATGGTCCTCCAAAATAATTATGTGAAAAGTAATTTAATTTTAAAAAATAAAATAAATTACTAATATATTACAGAAATTTGATGTAAATATTTCTTTATTCTTATGTATAGCTAATATCGACCATGAGAGAGGCATGGGCTTAATTTTATGTTGAAATGTGAAAAATAGCATAAATGAACAAAAGCTTCTTAATAATGAAGCTTTATTACAAAGCAAAAATGTTCAGTTGGCAATGTTTGAAGGGAAGTGCTCCTGATGTGAACCCTATTGGTATATTGACTAAAGATTCTCACATAAAATGATTCATCCCAAGAAAATTAAATATTGGAAGAAATTTGGCTTGAACTCAAACAAACCAACTCAATTAAACTAGGAAATAAACACTAACTCCCAAGAATAATGGACAAAGACCCTCAATATATAGGATCCTGTTCAGTTGGACTGAAGCCACTTCGAGCTCAATTTCAGCCCTCTAAAAGCATAAGTATGACACATAATGTTCGAGTAAAGCATACTTCGACAATATGTACTGCTGCTCTGAATGCAACCTATGCTATATAAAAAACCCAAACAGTTACACGTCAGTCGTCAACCATTACCGTTGCCCCAATACAACGAAAGGAAAAATCTCTAGAACTGGATGATGGTGGGGCAAGGTTTCCACCTCAGAATGGTGGAGATGGAGGCAGTGGCGATAGTGGCCACTGGTCTGGTGGATTCTTGTTTTTTGGCTTTCTTGCTTTCCTGGGCTTTCTTAAGGATCAAGTGAAGGGCCGTACGGAGATGATAAGAGCTGAGGAAATCAGACCTTGAAAATCCGTTTGCATGTAGAAATTCTGAAGGTCATAGTTCTTTCTATAGGGTTAGACTAAGCACTGCAGGCATGTTCTCACTGTCTTTTGTTTCCTTAAATTACAAAGTAAAGGTTCGACTAAGCACTGCAGGCCTGTTCTCCTCTCATTGTAATAGTATAATCTGTTTACTCTTGAGCTGAATCGGGGTCCATCTGTCAGTCGACTAAATTTTAAACTTTATTTCGATCTTTTAAAAACATTTGTTGCCTAATACGCTAAGAGGTGGTTGAGTCTCAATGATATCTAGAAAGCAATGGATGCATTGCAATGGGAAAAAAAAAATCTTGTAGTTAATTAGATATAAGTGATTGAGCGCATACATATATATATATATATATAGTCTCCATATTTTTTTTTATATAAGTAAATAATTTTTAAAAAGGTGATTTTCTCATACAACTACGAAGAATTGGAGAAATATTTCTAAAAGTTATATAAAAATGAATTTTTATAGAGAATATGCAGTTAAATATAGGTCTCCAGACTTTCAATTTTATATCAATTTTGTCTTCATTTTTTTTTTTTCTTTAAGGATAATATTTATTTTATTGAAGCAAAACCAGTTACAAGGCTCAGATCATTGGACTAAAGATCAAAACAACCGAATCCCAAAAGGACCAAAATAGACAACAACCAAGGAAAGCCCAAAGGCCAAACAAACAAAATAAAAAGGAAAGGGATAATTGCGTTAAAGGCCCAAACAACAAAAACCAAATTAAAACACACGAGGAAGAATTGTGTTTCAAGCCCACAACACTCCAACAGCAAACATTCGACAGATGAAGGATTTAGATCAAAGTCATCAACCAACACCCATCAACGATCTTCCAAATCAGACCTCACTACAATCGCCAGATTCTGGGTTTCCAAGATCGAACCTATTATGAGCTTTAGCTGCCAGATAAGCTGAAAATCTCATAAGATGCAGGCTATCGTGTCTCTTCAGGTGCTCCAAAACCAGTTGACGCCCCAAAAATTTCTGCAGAAGAAATGGGTTTTGATTGGAGATGATGTGCAACTCTTAAAGCAACATCCACAAGGATCCGAGTAGGGATACAAGAAAAGTGTTCATCCTCAAAGAAATCACAGCTTCTGATCATGTCCAATTGATGTTGACGATTTGCAGGGATAGGAAATGTAACTTTTTCATATTCAAGTGGATTGCGAATGATGTCAATAGCCGCTTTGAAATGTGCCCGTGCAATCCCGTCTTGAGAAAAAGTCTCTTTGAATCGTGGGTATTTGGAGTAGAAGTGATTAAATAGTCTGGACTCCACATGTACTTTACACTGAGCTAGATCAACATTAACACATGGCGTTTCAAATCTGAACCTTCTCCTATCAAGTGCAAAGACAGTAACATGGATAGGAGGAATAGTATCTGGGTAATCAAGCTCAGGTCCACAATTTCCAGCCGAGAAGGAAGTGGTTGATTAAGCATAAAGTTTGGGCGCTTAGGGATTAAGTAATTTGCCATTTGCAAGGGAATCAGAAGCAGATCTTGGGGAAATTAGAAGATTGGCAGCCTACTTTATAATGAAAGTATGCTGCATTGAAATTGGTGGACATCTTCTTCCATTCAAGCCGGGAACCTGAGAGAAGACAACTTTCAACTTAGCTTGATAGCCCAGATGGGGTTGATCAGAGAATATATTCTCTGCAATGAAAATGATGTGAAGGTACAGTGGGATATGTCATAAGTGTATCTTGACCAACTGTAGCAAAAGAGGTGAGCCACATATTCATCAAGCCGAAAATCAGATTTCAAGATTCAAGCAAACAATAGAATCACTCATGAAGTACACTCAATCATTTAATTTTTCTTTGGTAATTAGTTCCTTCTTTTTCTTTCTGTATGATATTCCAAATTTCTGAAGGGAATTGTGTTCCTTTAATCTTGAATGAATTTTGCTGTTTGAATGCATGCATGGCCATTGAATCTGCAATAGTATTTCCTTCCCTATAAATGTGTTGGAAAACAATTTCCAAATTCTTTGAAACTTCTCTGATGCTTCTAAGAAGATATCAATATTGCCAAGGTTCTTCTGTAGTCCCATTAAGATAGCAGATGGCTTCAAGGCAATCAATTTCAATAATAAATTGTTTGTTTCCAGTTATCCGAATTCCTTCGCTGATCCCTTCAAAACCTGCTTACAATTCAGCTTCCAGGACAGTGCCCTCCTTCCAACACCACCCAAATCCTCCTAGTGGGTCCCCGGTATGATTTCTAGTAACAGCCCCTCCAGAAATCGTCTCCAACGTTATTTTTTGTCCACAACTTTTCAATTTTCACCATTAATTCGTATCAAAATGACTATTATACCCTTGATACGTTATTTTCACTACAGGTCTCCAACCTTTCAATTTCTATACAATTTTATCCTCATCAAATTTTTAGCGCGTAGAAGCCCAATCTTTTATTTTTTGTTGGGTTATATCATCATTAATACTTTCCATACTGACATTTTAATTCTTACTGTTAATATCTATTAAAATTTTATTGAATTGTGCTAGAGCGGGTTAGAGTGTATGTATTTCTTATTTTATATTGTTCTCTATTTTTTATTTAAATAATTAATGATATCATGAAAATTTTAATAAATATTAACAGTAAAAATTAAAATATTAGTATGGAAAGTGTTAGTGGAGATATAACATTTCTGTCATCAACCTTTCAATTATTAATGTTAATTCCAATTAAAATTACAATTATCCCTTTACATATTTAAATAAAAATAAAAATAAAGAACAATATAAAATAGAAACTGGACCCATCCAAACTTGTAGTGATAACAAAAAAAAAAACTTGATCTACATCAAACTTGATGAACACTTAATACGAGTAAAAAAATAAAAAAATTTCCAATCCGAGAGTCAGTGCAACAAATCATGATTGGATATCATATAACTTATATAAATCAAGGTGGATCTACCAAAAGAAATATTTTCAATTTACAAAAATGAAACCAAACCCTAATATACTAATTCTAATTTTTTATGGATTCACAATTTGTGGATCATGTTAGATTGATATGGATAACAAATTGAGGGCAAATTAGAGTGAAAATAAATAAAGAAAGAGTTGAGAAATAAATTAGAATTAAAGTATTAGGGATATGTTTATTTTTTATAAATTAAAAATCAATTTTGGGGCTGCTCTACCCAATCCGTATTCGCCACGTGATATGTGATAGTCAAAAAATCAGATTTGATTCGCTACGTTAATACTTAGATAGACAACTTTCTTTAACACGGATTTAATATCCATCGAGATCATTATAGATCGAGTTTTCTGTTATCGTTATTTTCGATTGTTGTCATTGGGTTGTGTTGGAGTATGTTAAAGTGTGTGAATTTCTTATTTTATATTGTTCGTTATTTTTTATTTGAATAAGTAATGATATAATAAAAATTTTAATAGATATTAACAATAATAATTAAAATATTAGTATGAAAAATATTAATGGGGATATGACATGACAAAAAAATTAAAAGGTTGCGTTTCTACGCGTTCAAAAAATGATGAGTACAAAATTGTATAGAAATTGAAGAGTTGAGGACCTATAATGGAAATAAAGAATTAAAGGTATAATAGTCATTTTGACAGGAGTTAATGGTGAAAATTGAAAGGTTAAGGATGAAAAGTAATGTTAGGGAATGTAATACAATAATAAATAAAAGGTTGGGCACTTAGCAGGCCCAAAAAAATGAAGACAAAATTGATACAAAGTTAAAATGTTGGGAACTTAGAGTGAAAATTACCCTTTAACTTATCATAAATTTTCCTTGTTTGGCAATCCAGTCAAGTAATTTAACTTTTTTTATTAATTTATGTTTCAACAAAGTGTTTATTCTAGTCCTCTTTGTCATAAAGGACTTATTGCACTTAAAAATGAAATTTAATAGGAAAAAAACTTTTAATTATAAAGTTAGGGACCGAAAAGTAAATAAGCTGCTATTTTAGTCCGAGAAAAGTAGTACCTTGGTTATTGTGTAATATATATATATATAAATTATTATTACATAGGGGTTCCAGAAGAGGAGAATTGAACTCTAATAAAGTTGTGAGAAACCCACTCGAACGCCATTAGTCTTATTTTTTAGGGTAAATTTTACAAAAAATCCCCAATCTTTACACTTTGAATCACGTGGTCCCTGACCTTTTTTTCAATGCGCTGTGTCCCAAAAATTTCATAAATATGCACAAAAGCTCCATAAATCCATTAATAACTCTGCTAAATTGTTGACAAAATTACCTTTATACTCTTGTCATTTAAGTTAAAAACAAAAAGGATTTAAAAATTAAGAAAACAATATAAAAATTAAAAAAAATCCCGCCCCCTACCCGACCCCCAACTAGTGCCTCATTGGCTGTTGGAAAGGACATCACTCTGACGGCCAACTGTTATAAATGGCAGATCGCAGCAAAAGTATTGTCATTTCCCGAAGCCAAAGTGAAACTTGAGGGGTCAGGTAGGGGACGGGATTTTTTTTTCCTTTTTTATTTTTATATTGTTTTCTTAATTTTTCAATCCCTTTTTTTATCTAAAGGATAAAAGTATAAAGGTAATTTTGTCAACAATTTAACAAAATTATTGATGAATTCTGTTATCCAAGACATTTTGTAGGCATTCATGAAATATTGGGGACCCACTCTGTTAAAAAAATATTAGAGACCCAAGCGACTCAAAGTGAAAAGGTTGAGGACCTTTTGTGAAATTTACCCTATTTTATTATGCGTTATTAATTTTAATTACACGTGGTACTGTTTATTTGTTTTTGACGTTATTTTTCTATTAGGGTCCTACCATCTTTTTAACTACAATTTCTATTGGATCCGTACACATATGTTCTATTTGATTTTCTCTGGTTATGATGCTTTTTTTCTTTTTCCTTTTTTTAAGGGGTTAATTTCACAAATCGTCCATAACATTTGGGTTAAGAGCCGGTTTCGTCTTTAACTTTTTTTAAGACACCCAATAGCCCTAACCATTGATAAATGCACACAAATCGTCCATTTTTATACTGTTCCGTGAAATTTTCAACAAAATAACTATTATAACCTTAAATATTTTAATTTTTATTTTAAAATGTTTAAAAATAATAAAAAACTAAAAACCAACCCACCCACCCCACCCCACGCCACGCCACGCCACGCCCCATCCCCTTCAGCAATTCCAGGAGCTGGAATGGTACATTCCGGCGGCCAAAATGAGGGGATTCACCCCTATTAGTGTTGACATTCTAACAGCACAAATGCTACCAGAAATGACGGCATTGGTATTGCTGCCTTTTTTGGCAACGCAAATGGGGGTGAATCCTCCTCATTTCTCTGCCAGAAGTGGTTGCGAAAATTACTACCATTTCCGGCATGGCAGTGCATATGAGGGTTAATCCCCTCTTCTCCAAATTTTACTGCCGGGAATGGAAGCAAAATGTTTTGGGGGGTACACACCCACTTTTTAGCCGTCGAAATGGACCGTTCCGGCAGTCAAAATTGCAGGAGGGAGAGCGGGCGCGGGTGAAGTAGGATGTGGGGATGGGGTGGGTCGTTTTTTAGTTTTTTATTATTTTTAACCCTTTTTAAAAAAATTAAAATTTTTTCGTTAAAAATTTCACAGAATAGTAGAAAAATAGACGATTTGTGTGCATTTATCGAAGGTTGGGGGCTTTGAGATGTCTTAAAAAATGTTCAGGACGAAACCGATTCTTATCTCAAAAGGTGGGGACGATTTGTGAAATTAACCCTTTGTTTAATTTTCCTCCTCTGTCAGGTTTTCTTCTCTCTCTCTCTCTCTCTGTTTTTTTTAAATAAAATAAGAATTTCATACCGGCCAACAAAAGCAGAACGTCCTCCTTCATGCTTTAACTTTGGCACATCGTATGATGCTTGTGAAAGTTTTGTGAAATTAAACCAAATACTTCTAGTTGGATTAAAAAAAAAAAAGACTCGTGAGACATATGATTACTATTAGTGTGCGCTTGAAACAAAAAGATGAAAAGGAAAATATTTTCTTACTTTTCTAGAAAATAATTTACATAGGGGCAGGTGTGAATTGTTTTTTAGGGAAAATGAGAAAAATTATACTTAATAGGATTATACCAAGGAATTTAAATTCTACTTTCACTTATAAATCCGACGCATAAAAGTTGAAATTTAGATGGAAATTTGACATCTTCTATGAAAAATCAATGCAAATCAAACACACACTTAATATAAATGTAAAAATAATATAATATGTTGAAAAATAAAATTTCAACATGTGTCAATTTTTATTAAAATTTTTATACGTCCTTTTGTTAAAATAGTACAACTCAATTACAAATTAGGTTGTCCGGATTTGCTAATTACAAATTACAAATTAAAATTTCATTTTTAATCGGCCATCATTTGTCGTTTGTGGTATTATTAGTTTTCTTATGGGTAATTGGTGCAAAACGTCACTATCTTTCAGTTCTTTTACGCAAATCGTCTGTACTTTTCATTTATTGACAATTACATCCCCACTTTTACATTTTTTGGTGCAATTTATCATTGCCTTCACTTTGCCGTTAATCTTTCTATTTGTCATCCTTTTTTTTGTAATATTTTATAAAGTCTAAATTAATACATTAATTATTATTTTTTGTATTTTCAAAAAAATTAATGCTTTTAAATCTAAATACGCTAATAAAATGTTAGATAATATTAAAGAAGAGTAGTAGGTTTCATTTTATTATTATGTTGTTTTACAGGGTTCAGAACTAAGTACTAAATAGACGTATAGTTAAAAAAGTATAACAAATAAAATAATTAATAACGTTGTTGTCTAAATAAAACAAAATATAATTTGATTATCTGATAAGTTCCTTAAATATCACATACACACACACATTCTCTACAACAGTCGGGAATATCAAAAGAAATGAATAGAATATATGTGTGTGTGTGTGTGAGATATTCATGAAAATTATCAGAAAATCAAATTATATTTTGTCTTATTTAAGCAGTAACGTTGTTAATTATTTCGCTTGTTATACTTTTTTAACTATACATCTATTTAGTAATCAGTAATGAACCTTATAAAATAACATACATCTTTAATTTTATCTAATATTTTATTGTCGTATTTAGATTCAAACGCACTATTTTTTTGAAAATACAAAAAATAATAATTAAAACATTAATTTATACTTTATAAAATATAAATGTGTATATATATAATATTACAAAAAAAAAAGGATGACAAACGGAAATATTAACGGTAAAGTGACGACATAGATGAATTGCACTAAAAATGCAACTGTGAGAATGAAATTGCCAAAAAATAAAAAGTAAGGACAATTTGTGTAAAAAAATTAAAAAATAGGGACATTTTGCACCAATTACCCTTTTCTTATTAGCAAAGGAAGACAAGAGTCTACGCTGAGTCAATATTCCAATTCAAGGGGCCCATCTCGCAACCAATTATTATAATAATGTGTTATATAATTGTTTGGTTATGGTTTAAAAACTACAATTATTTATCAATCAATTTAAAATTTATATTTTTGTCATATAACAATACTCTATCAAGTTACATATTCAGTGTGATATAATTTTCATATCATTTTAATCATTATTTTTACTCGACATTATTATATGACGACACTTATATAAAGTTTAAATTTTAAATCTATTTTTAAATCACCCCAATTAAAAATAGTTGCCAAATGTATATAAATGGAATTGATGAATGGTTAATAACTCAAATTTATTTTTAAATGGTAGTTAATTTTCTAGCACTCATATCTATGAATGCTAATATGACATATACGCGTACCTGCTAGAGATTTTTTTTTACTCTTTTCATCAGTTAAAGATAGTTCAGTAGTTATTTGTATGTAAATTAAAAAACGATAGTTAATATAAGAGCAATTCTAGAGGGACATGAAACGCAATTCTAGTTAAATAATTAAACATTAAGTTTTACTTTATTTTTCTAAATATGCCCTTTATATTTCATTAATTGTTTGAAATATTTTCAATGTATAAGTAATTGAGTAACAATAATTAATTATATGCATATATGGAAATGAACAATTAAATACATACTCGCTCAATATGATAAGTTGACTGTCTTTTTGAGATAGACTAAAATAAAATAGTGGATTGTATTTTTGAGATGGATTGAAATAAAATAGTAGACTATTTTTATTTTTTATTTTTTGAGACAGGGATTGTAATTATTTCGAAACCCGTGGACATATTTTTTAGAAGGTGAAAAGGCACAGGTGCATCTCGGTAATTTCCCAGCGAAGGCACAGATGCATCTAGGTAATTTCCCAGCGACCCAGTAGCAGTAACTCTAAGAGCAACTCTAATGAGAGGTGTCTTTCAAAAAAATCATACATACATAAAAAAAAATAAAATGAGTCATACACAAACAAAAAAATAAAATGAACTCTATATATTTTCTACTTTTTTTTATTTTTTTTCTTTTAATTAATTTTTTCTCATTTACACCAATGTATCGTCACTTTTCTCTCTCAATGTCAACCTCAAGGTTTAAAACCACACCTCAATGTCAACTTTTTCTATTATTATTTTATTATTATTTTTAAATTTCTATCTATTTATCTCCTCTTTTACTTTTTTCACTTTTTTTTCATACGCTCTTTTTCACCCGCTCATTCATTTTAAATAATTATCTCATCACAATCTCTTCCCTTTACATTCACCTTCACACACGGGAGATGCCCTAATCTCAATATATATCGAATCCTCACTCGACCGCACTCAACTCAAGAACAAAATCCGAGAGAAAGAAAGAAAGGAATTTTATTGAAAACAAAACATGAGTTCCTACGGAAAAAAGCCCAGTAGTAGTTACTGGCAACAGAATAATGACTCTTTGAAGGCAAAAAAGGAGGAGGAAGAAAACAAAAACAACTCCATCAACGACATCG
>CAVNYN010209035.1:0-13902 GCA_963692815.1 Nyctanthes arbor-tristis
CGTCAGGCTTTTCTTTCCATTCCTTTGTTGTATGCGAATGTGCACATACTCCTTGGCTCCAGGCGCCCCTGAATCCTTGGCCTCTGCGAATGGATCGAATGCTGTTGGGATCTGTGAGTCCTTGTCAACCATGTATTATATTTGTTCGACGGAAACTTTTTAACCAAGTAGTTCTAGTCGCGACCGGAGCAAAAGAACTACGTACATAATCAACACAAGAAATTATTAGTTAGCTGGAAAAACAATCGTTTTGCTTGCATGCATGGATGTAAAATCGGAAAATTTGCACTTAAGGTCCTCAATCATTTAGAAAAGTGCAACTAAGTTCTTAACTTTTCATTTTTAGCAACAAATTAATCTCCTGCTCACTTTTGATTAAATAAACGGGGATAGAAATGTACTTTTATTTTTCGAGATGTGCTACTTCTCCTTATCTGTTTACTTGTTAGGTGATTTGATGTAAACTCATATATCCTTTTGCCATTAAAATTCCAAAATAAGGTTGGACATTTCATGAGCAAAAGTTCATATTTGGACGGACCAAGTTACCAAACAAGTAAGCAAGCAACGCAAAGAAGCATTATTTTTCTTTAGTTTCCTAATTTAAGATAATTAAGTGTGAAACTGTCATTGTATTACAATGAAATCAAAAGAAAATCAAACCTTGAAGTTACAGAAATTTGAACATAAACCTTTCTATAAGTTCCTTCCATTATCTATTTAATTAGCATAATGTAAAGATATTTGTTGCAAAAAATGAAAGAGTAAAAGATTGTTAAGTTTTTTTAAGATGTCAAGGATCTCAATTGCAATTTTCTTATTTAATAATTAAATATCTATATGCCTAATAATAACTAGCAAGTGCAACATATTATTATTATCATCAATTGTTGTTCTTTAAGTATTTCTTAAGAATGAAGATGAGCTTCTCTAAAAAGAATTTGCTTGTGCGTGTTTAATTCATGAGGAACAAAATATCAACTTCAAATAAATTTCAACACAAATATTTCTACTTAACATCTCCTTATTATAATAACAAAGTTCAGCGTTATGGAAATAAAAAATTTAGGAGCACCTATACAAAAGGGACATAAACAAAATGAACAAAATATCATACCTTTTATTATTATTAACAACTAAACAATTGCAGGTCTTCAATCGAAAAAAGAATAAACCTCAATGAATCGCGGAAAAAAAAACAAAAGAAAGACAAGAAAGAAGACATACCTAAAAAACTGAGACAACCAAGAAATGTATGGAAATTATAAGGGGGAAGATGGGCATGTATTTATAGACAAAGTATGAAGGAGGCGAAGGCTAAGGTTTGCTTTCATTCGCACCATTCAAAAAGCCAAACCAGAGTTAGCCATTTATTCTAACCATGGTTACTTAGTAAGGATATTACAAAGATCAACGGCCGAGATTTGTTCACCTCTCCTCCCCACGGCCATGATGAAAAGGGACGCGTAGATTCAACGCACCGAGAGACTCGCTTTTGACACGCTAGAATAAAATTTTCCGATGTGGGTCCCGCTAATCTTGGAATAATTATCGGATTGGATATAATGAAAGACTTGCGTGTTTGGCGCTGACACCGGACAATCGAATGTCTGTTTCTCATTCACTTTCTCACAGGTTTCACAAAAGAAAATAGAAGATACGGTAAATTAGAGCCCCTTTAATTAGATTTATAAAATTAATTTATAAAAAAAAATTATAAAGAGTGAAAATATATAGTAGAGATTTAATTAAAATTTAAAATGTGTAGTGATTATTGAATAGTTATCAAATTAATGATAGGTAAATTTATAAATAAAAAAATAAACTAAGCCAAACGGATCCTTAAACTTAGTGTCATCAACCTTTCAAGTATTAATAAATTAGGTAATTTACAGTTAGCGTCTCCAACCTTTCCACTTATTGAGATTACATCTCCAATCTTTAATTTTCATTCAGAGGGTTTTCAACCTTTCAAAATCGTTACACCTAAAGTCCCTCGGACGGAAACCGTTAATTCTTCCATTAATTTTAAGGGTATTTTAGTAAAATATAAACAAAATAATTATTTTAATATTTTAAAAAAATTAAAAAAGAGGGGAGACCCCTCCGCTCTTTGCTGCTAGAAATGGCAGCACCTTTGGGTACCATTTCCAGCAGCTGGAAATGATAGCCGAAGATGCTTACATTTCCGGTAGCACAGGGAGTGAGATCCCCTCCCATTTTGGCTGCCAAAATAGCAGCCTTTAGGGGGGGGTCTCCTCCCCCCTTCCTTTTGCTACCTTTTTTACTGGGGGAGAGTCTCTACCTTTTTTGCTATTGGAAATGGCAGCCTTTAAGGGGATCTCCCCCTCTGTGCTATCAGAAATGACAGTCAAATGTGCTGCTGGGAAGAGACTCCCCACACCCCAAGGCTGCCGGAAATGGTTTCTGGCTGCCTTGACTCCCCTCCCCTTTTTTTAAATTTTCTTAAAACATTATAATAATTATTTTGTTTGTATTTTATCAAAATACCCTCAAAATTAACAGAAGAATTAAACGCTTTTCATCCGAGAGACCTTAGATGTTCCGATCTAAACTTGAGGACCCCCCAGAACGAAAATTAAAGGTTGGGGCTGTAATCTCAATAAAGTGGAAACGTTGGGTACGCTAGCTGTAAATTATCCTAATAGATTACGTACGTCTCTAACCTTTATTTCTCTTTGGCTAAGTCTTCAACTTTTTAAGATTGTTACACTTAAGATCCCTGATGACGAAAACTATTTATTTTAGCCGTTCATCTGGCAGTATTATGATAAAATACAAAAAATTAAATATTTTAATATTTTTCTTTCAAAAAAATATTTTTTTTCAAAATTTTTCTTTAAAAAAAAGGGGACCTTCGTAAAAAAAGAAGCTGTCGGAAATGGCAGCAAAGGACTACCATTTTAGGCAGCAAAAAGGGTGAGTCCCACCCCCAACGGCTGTAGAAAATAACAGCAAAAAGGCTATCAGAAAGGAGGAGTCCTCCCTCCAAAGCTGCCGGAAATGGTAGATTCCAGCAGCCCTTGCTACCATTTCCGACAGCTTCTTTGGAGGAGTCCACTTTTAAAAAAAAAAAAAAAGGATTTTGAAAAAAAATATTTTTTTTGAAAAAAAATTAAAATATCTAATTGTTTATATTTTACCATAATACCCACATGTTAACTGCTAAAATAGTTGGTTTCCATCATCAGGGACCTTAAGTGTAACGATCTTAAAAGATTAAGAACCCAGCCAAAGAGAAATAAAGGTTAGGGATGTAAATCTATTAATATTTGAAAGGTTGGGGACGCTAGGTGTAAATTACCCTAAAAGATATATTGTTCCAAAAAAATAAAATGAAAAAGAAAATAAAAGAGGGGTCGTTTACGCGGTGGGGTTAACAAAAAATGACCTCCGCTACTGGTGTGATCCGGGATATCATTGGAAAAATTCACAGACAATAGACCCCGTGTACCTAAATGATCTCTCGCTATGTCTGCGTATAGTAGGTTAATTCCATAATGTATCTAGCGAGAGATTAACACTGGTATTAATTCAATCTCCATTCTTTTTGCAGCACTACGAGTCATTAACCTTGCATAAATAAGCAAGCTTGCAAGATCTCTAATTCCATTAAAACATCCTTTATACCATTTACTGTTTATAAAAGTAAAAAGAATTTTTTTAAAAAAATAAAAAGATTAGAAACGAAAAAGAAAAGCTTGCCCACTTGACCCATCTAGTTATCCATCTCACCCCAACTCGCTCGTAAATTGCAAATTATAACAATCATTTCACCAATATAAGAGGAGACCCCTATATTTGTTACCTGTTACTGATATTGCTAAAATACCCAAAAAAAAAAAAAAAAAAAAAAAAGGAACACCCCCCCCCCCCAAAGGAAAAATGATGAAAGAAGTTGATCTCGTCATTTGTTATTTTCCACCCAGGTTTGAAGTAGGAATGTACGGCAAGCTAGGTAGAACGGTTTTTATTTTTATTATTTTTGTTGTTTTTCAAATTCTATTTTATATTTAAAGAGCAATGTAATAAAAGATACTTATCAGGAATAAAGGAGTTAGCCCACATGGTTAAGGGCCTAACCCCTTATTGGGATTACCCAAGTTCGAATCCCCACAATCCCCCTTCCCTGTCCCCCTTTGCACAAAAAAATAATAAATAAATAAAAAGGATACTTATCAACTTTCAAAAGTTATTGCCAATAAGGAAGCTTTAGCTTATTTGATTAACGGGCTAAAGTTAAGACCCTGAGACTTAGATGTCCCTAGTTTGATTCCTCCACGTGAGAGTTTGTCTGTATTTTATATGTATTTAGTAGTTCTTTGTATGAAAATCTTTAAGCACCTTCCGGAGGTGCTATTACGGTACCTCCTACACCATGTGACCTACATTGATGCACGTCATGTGTATTTCAAATCTATGTGACGTGCATCAATGCATGTCACATGGGGTAGGAGGTGCTGATCTCTGAGAAGTGCTTGAACATTATCGATCCTTTTATAGGTATTTGTATTGCTAATTAGTTTGTACTGTGTTTCAGAAAGATATATATTTATACGCATTTGTACTGCTATAATGCAGATTGCAATTGTGCTTAAAAAAAACTTTGAAAAGTTGTTCATTTCAGAAGAGAAAAATTAAAAAGTTGTTGCGTTTTTTGTTCTTATGTTTTCTAACATTTCATTTTTAGCCCTAAACTTTGCGTCTTTCTGTTTAAGTGTGATCTTTTTATCTTCATATGTAGTCTAATGTTTTAAATACTCTTAACTAATTGGATAGTTTATAGTTTGGGAGTGAGTATCTTTCATAATATTCACTATAGATAGGTGATTATTTCTCATAAAAGAATTGCGAGTTCCATTTTTTCCCACTTTTTCCAACTATATTGCCAGAATCCACAAATCAGTATATCTATATTTTTATCTATCTAATATATAAATAAATAAATATATATATATATAAATAATACCCAACCCTCACTAACCAGGCCCTCCTTTACTCGGCCGATAACACAACTCGGTCTGCTCGTTAATTGATTGACTTCCATAATATGGCCATTGGAAGATTTGTGTTGGTAATGCCTATATATATATATATATATATATTTTTTTTTTTTTTTTTTGGGAGAGGGGTGTTACTGTTTTTTAGTAGACCATTGCCTACACTCTTTCCCACACGACGCTCTTCCGATCTATTAATAAAAGCATAAGTTAAATTAAATCTTCAATTGAAAATTATTCAATTTGGTTTCAGATTCTTTTTAGAGAGAATATTTTTCTTTTCATTTTATTTTATTTTTACTTTAATTTCATATATATTGGTAAATTGGTAAATTTTATAGAACTATTTTTTTCTAAAATATGTATTGTTTAACTTGTCCCACTAATATACGTAGCTTTCCATTTTTGATAACCGCCCATTATCTTCTTCTTTTCTTCTTCTTCTTTTTTTTTTTTTATAAACCCACTACTACCGTCTAAATACCACAACTTGAATCTTATTTTTTTCATTTCATTTTCCTTAAACATTAATTTCTTTTTCACTGTTATAATAATGGTTGAAGTAATCGTCCACTACCTTATAACTGCCAAGCGCCGTTATCTATATATAATTAGGACTCGGCGTCCGATCTGAAAAACAGCTAAACCCGACTCAACCGACCCGAAATGGGTCTAGTCGGGTTACTATAGCAACTGGGTCAGTTGCCGGTGGAAGAGTAGAGGACCCGACCGGGTCAAGTCGGGTTTTAGGTTGACTTGGTGTAACTCGGGTCAACCCGTTTAACCCGACTTGGTAAAACCGAGTCGGGTTAACCCGAGTAACCAATTATATATATATATATTTTTTTTTTCCACAAAATCTTTTTTTTCCCCTTGAGGCCTGGTCACCTGGAGCATGTGACTCCAAGAAATGATCCGAGAAATTTACTTGGTTGTTCTACAAGCTGGAGACACGACGCTCTTCCGATCTCACAAAACCTGTTTTGATTCTTTGTTTTTTACAATTCACTACAATTTCACACAAAAGGCTCAAACACTATCTCAAGTCTCAAAAACCCTAGATCTAGATACGCCAAATTCAATTCCTTTATCCTCCGCTGTTGCTTCCATGGACTCCACGCCCGCTGTTGAGAGCCGCTTCCGTCGCCATCCATGTCTCGATGCTGCCTTCACCGTCCATGTCCCACTGCCACCGCCTTTGCCATCCATGTCACTACTGCCGCCATCGTCCTCCCAGTCGCGTTGCTGTTGCTGTTGCTGTTCCTGCCGTCGTCCTTGTCGTGCTGGTCATCGCTTGTTCTCCTCTTTGATTTTGTCTTTGAATTTACAAATGCAGAAGAAGAAACTAGAATGAAACGTGTGAAAAGTTAAGGTAAAAGAGGGGCTGCTTAAACAAATTTGTGCCTTTATTCTTTAACCAAAAAATAAAATAGAAATAATAATTGGGCCATCTTGGTTTTTTGGGCCAACTTCAAGCAGGCCTAACCCACCAGCCTGAGTCAACCCGACTCAACCGAATTGAGTTGGGTTGACTCAGGTTTTGGAACCGAGCGGTCGGCTCGGTTTCCAAACCTCCAACCCGATTAGATGTTGACTAGGGTTCAAGTTGAGCTCGAACCGACTCGACCTAACCTGACCTTTGCCCAACCCTATATATAATTACAGTTAAAAACTAAAAATCATTCTTTTGTGGTTAATTCTATTTTCTATTGGTCAGTAATGGCTTCACCAACCACAGTGTTGATCACCAAACTCAAGGACTTCAATAAGAGCAAGTCGAATTGGATTATTAAAGTTCGAGTTACAAGGAAGTTTTTTGTTCCGACAAAATTTGATGAAAAAACGCTCAAAGTTTGGAAACACTACATGTCGATATTGAAGCTACTTTTTGAAATTTATTTCTTTTAACTAGTTAAACCACAAGTGCATTGCATGATAGAGAAACTTACTAAAATGTATTATTATATTGTTAAATATAAATATGAAATATTTACACCCCTATAGAAAATATAAAAATACAAGTATACATTAATTGAATCAATAAGCTCAATGGATTTAGTAATAGTAAAGTTCAAGGTCGTTTAAAAGACAATATACACTCATATATAATCCTACATACATATATATAACAATAGAAAAAATACATGTTATCCGTCTCATTTAAAAAAAAAAACCTAATAAAACTAACAAATTCAAAAAAAAATGTAAAATGCATTAAAAAATTCAAATAACATTAAACTCACTAATACACACTATAGAGATGGTGCATTAACGTATTATGATGAAATAGAATTTAATATAATTGACATTTCAGATTTGGTATTTTAGTTTAATAACAAATTAACAAAAAAGATTAACAAACAAATCAAATGGGCAAAATAATTAAGGTTTAGTTGTTAAACATAATAGTCATATGTTAAAGTTTTTTCTGAGTTCTTTCACAAAAATTTTTGTTAAAAAGAAAAGGAACACTTATTGCAAAATTTACCAAATAAAAAAGTAAGAAAAATCACGGTACAAAAGTATCGAGACTTAAGTGGATTAATTAATACTAGTTAAACCACCCTACATTGCACATGTAGAAAAACTTAATTAAATATATTATTAGATAGTTGAACAACCCAAGGCATAATATTTTGCATCAAATCTAAATTTTCAAATATCATATAATTCAATTAAAGCGAGGTCAGATATAAAGGTGTTTACGGAAAGAAGCAATGTTTCTCTCACAATAAATGAATAAATCTTCAAATCTAATTAATTTAGAAATTGAAGTGCAAAAAATGAGATGAGATAAGCATCACATTTTAATTAATCTAAAAAGGGAAGAAATCGTAAAGTAAAAATGACAGTGAGACGAGTTCTGATTGGATATATCTTCCAGGTACCCTGACCCATTTCTACCAACCCACTCATACTCGCCCCGTACATATTTCAAATGGGTATGGGGTAGTCGCATCGAGTATGTAAAAAAATACCTGTTATCCGCTTTATTTTAAAAAAATCTTAATTAAACTAAAAAAATTCAAAAAAATTGTAAAATGCATTAAAAGAAATTCAAATAACATTGAACTCACTAATACACATGGTGAAGATGGTGAATTAATAAATTAAAAGAGGTTAAAGTTTGTTTTGGAATTGAACTTGCAGATTTGATATTTTAGCTCATTAGTGAAAAAGTTAAACAAATAAAAAAAGGGGCAAAGTGGCCAAGGCTTGGTTATAAACCCAATTGTCACATGTTCAAATCTTTTTTGAATTTTTTCACATAAATTTTGATTATAAGAAAAAGAACAATTACTGTAAGATTTACCAAATACAAAAATGCGGGAAAATCGCGTTATAAAAGGTACCAAAACTTAATTCTTTTAATTAATATATAGATAATATAGATATATTTCTTCTTTTGCATATAATTTTACGATTTCAATATAATTTCTATTATTATTCCTTTGACACAATAAGATAGAATTTAGGTGACAGTTAATCCCTGCATATTTCAAAGTATAACAAACAAATTCAAAAAAAACATGGTTTGCCACATCTCAAATTCGCCGTTGGCTGATAATAGTGGAAAATTTAGAATAACTTCTCATTTTTGCTATCTCCGATTTATGGTAAGCACGAATGTAATTGCACTTGATGATAGGTCATTCCTATAGTATGTTTTTAATTTCAAAATAGTTTCTGAAATTCAGAATATATCTTCCTCTGGAGTTCTTAGTCTATTTGGTATAATCATATATTTTTATTTTTTTTAATACAAATGAATTATGTATGTAAGCTACGAGTTTCTAATTACATTTTTTTTATCTATATAGACTTTATTGAAAAGGTTGTCACTAAATATCCCTTACAACATCGGAAGTCATCTATAAGAGAAGTAATTTCAAAACACGTCGAACTTATTTTATATTATTATGACTACTAATAAGTCTGTTAATTTATATACTTTAGTTGTTAATCGCTATGACTACTAATAAGAGTTAAGGTTAATATCTTTTCGAGTACTCCTTAAAATGTTAATATTCAATCATGAGTAGTTCACGTAACAGTGTCTAGAGTTATGAATAATAATAATCTGAAATACTTATATGTGATAAAGAATTAAGAATGAGAAGCAAAATAATGAAACGACAATTAACTGTGTATAATGAGGTTTTCCTAAATTTTTAATAATATTAACAAAATATTTATTTTTATTATCTTAAAATATTACTTTGTTCATTACTTTACTCTTATATTATTTAATTTAATTTCCTTACATTATACTTTGTAAAAAAATTTTGATCGTGCAATGCACAAGAGCAAGTACTAGTTTAAATTAAAGATAATATTGTGCTATACATCAATTGATTTTTTTATGTCCAATTATGATGCCCTAAACGGAATACAGCTAGTAAGCAGAAATATTTTGTTTTGGTTCGAACAATCGTCACATAAGAAATTACAGTCGATATAAATTTAGCAACCTTTTCCCCCAGATCAAGAAGGGATAATGTGAAACTTCAAGTTGTCAATTTATACTTTATGGGAATGGCAAGCCAATTTGAGAATTTTCTGATATAGATATTCAATTAGTTTTAGCATTGTCATAGTTGGTGCTTTTGCGCTTACAACTATTTTTATGGTGAGAGACTATGATCCAACTAGTCAATACAATGACCTATTAGAGACGTGTGCTCTTCCGATCTATCATATCACATCTCAACTGGGCATGTATCTCTCTAGGCTGTCACAATTTTAGTTTATATATTCACGATGATAGCATGAGTGGTTTACAGCATCATCAAGATATGTTTTCAAATACCGTTGTATAATTATTACATCTGTGTTTGTTCAACGGATATAAGCACCGATGCTTTAGCACCTGGTGCAACGACTTCTAGTGCAACAACTATATTGTGTTATTGACTTTATTTTCACATTTGTGGAGCTTATCAATAAATAGTCCAGAGGTATTAAAATGCGTGGGCCGGGCCAGGTCGACCCGTTACCCTTGCGTCTCGGCACGGCCCGCAATGCAAAAAAGCCCGCTTGTGCGGGCTTTTAGTTCGGGCCGATCCGGCTTGGTTTTTTTATTTATGGCCCGGCCCAGTTGCATGGCCCATGTGGGCCTCTTTTTTTCTTTTCTTGTCACATTTTACATTTAAATTTTATAATAAATACATTACAATTGAAATACTTTAATGAGAAATTTGCTACATTTGTTAGAGACATCACTAGTCTTTTAGATTTTTAAATTCTAATTAAAAAGTAAACATATAAAAAAATAAAATTAAAATTTTTAATAATAAACTTTAAATATTTTATTGCATGAAAAACCTTGAAATTCAAATATTGTTTACATAAATTTATATAGCCTACAATTAGGTAGTTTTAACACACAAACTTTTGAAATTTAAAACATAACAAAGCAAATTATTCATTAATTTGCATCACTATAGTTATAGACTTTTAGTATATCCCAATTATTGACATGACAATACCAAAAAATAATAATGATAATAATTAAATTTTTAGTCAAAAAGTGGCGCCTGCAGCGCCTTACTGCAGGCGCCTACTATTGCTGGCAACTATTTATGGCTTCTACCAAATATTTAATTTAATTTAATTTAATTTAATTTTTTTTTTACCGACCACTGCTTACCCGGAAGCCTTGAACCGGGCCACCCGGTTGACCCCGGGTAACGGCCTGCGACTCGAATCGGTCGGTCACGGGCCGACGAGCGGTCATGACACCCTTGAAATAGTCTAATAATTTCAACACTACCACTAGGTCAATATATTAGGTACCATTTAAAATAAAAGTTAAAATAGTATTGTATTATACAAAGGATATCCACAGCAATAGAGGAGATCTAGAATTTTACTACATGTTCCTCCTCTTGCTGTCAAAGATGATAAGAAAAAATAAAGATTTCCCCAAAAGAGAAAAATGGTGCAACTATTTAACATTTTCGGTCATATTAGATATAGAGAAAATTTTATTTTCTTTTTTATTTTTATTATTTTAACTATTTTTTAGATCTTTTATTTAAAACATAAGGACGTAAATATCATAAATAACCTTACGAGCGAGTTTATAAAAAAGTTAAAAACCTAATTGATACAAAGTATAAGGGTTGGAGACCATGAAATCAATCCATTTTATTAAGAACTACACATCTAAAATGACAATGTGTCTTGATTTTAATAAAATATTAAATGATGTATCATTTATTCTAACTTATTTAAAGGTAATATCAACTTATATAAATAATGACTGAATTGTATAGTAAGTTTCATACATTAGATGTCTGATACCATTATGGTATTCGATAATAATTTAACATAATACAAATCACTTCAATTGTTGGGATACAACACTAGATATGTAGTGTTTAATCAAAATCACTTACCGCATACACAAGTAATCCATGTGCATGTGTTTTTCATTATTGCTTGCTCATTTAATTTGGGGAAAAAAGAAAAAGAGTATAAAAATTTTGCCAAATCAAACAAGCTATAAATTGGTAAGGGATAACTGGGAATACAATGTGGATTCTCCTGCATTTACGGGAATTTTTCATGACATTTAAAATTTGGAGTAATTAAAATACCAATTTTTCTAAAGAAAAAGAACCAACGTTGTCAAATAAAGTAAGACACTATTAGTGGTTTCTTGAAACCACCAATTGTCAAATGCCCACCGTTTGCATTATTAAAAATATCAAACCTTCAATGTAAAGAGAAAGAAGGGGGGAAAACCATCCAATGAGATATCACCGAACGTTCCATGTTTTAAATACTTTTTACTAACTGGACGGTTGGTACAATACCATTGGAGGTGGGCATTTTTCAAATGGCCACGGTCCTACAATACATGGAAAAGTATATATTTTTATGCATTCATAATACCAGTGTATCCTTCCTCCACAAAAAAAAAAAAAAGAAAAAAAAAAAAAACAGGGATTTTGCTACGTCAAAGCAGAACTGGAAATGGTTTAGGCACTAGAACCATCAGGCATGCGTTTCAGGTCCATCTCAACTTGGTGAATTGTCCATTGCATATTTTCCAACTTCTGCTCACAGACTGACTTTTTTTAGAGCCACCCTAATATCAGAACAAGAACAATAACTGGGAAACTGGTGCATGATTTTACCTTCACAATGTCATGATATTGCCTAGCAATGTTGTCGAAGTGGGGATCAACACCTTGATACTCGCGAAGCCGTGTAATCTGGCAAAACATGGAAGTCAGTGAGTTTCATGCAGCACAAAAAATTTGGCAAACACCCAGCTTTGTAGTTATGATATCCAGAATAGTTGAAGCAAAGTGAGATATGAGGTTTCGGAAGGCAGACCGCAGACTATTCATGGTACAATGTTGCTGCAGACAAGCAGAAAGCATATGCTTTATTGGCAAGTCTAGTTTTACTACTGTCACATACTACAGGAAGCTGCTATAAAAATTATAATGAATACAATATGCCGATATAGCAGAACTTTAAAATTTACGATTCAACTATCTCCACGCAAACTGTAACCATTCTTTTTGTTCCAATCTTACAAATCCAGATGGTCATCAGCCGGTTAATTTCTGAAGCTATTTAGCATTTCTAACCACCCATAGTCATATCTGGAATGCAGTTTAATCAGATTAGTGAACACACAACAATGTCATGTGAACATACCGCTTTATTGTATGCAAGTGAAGCTTCCTCCGTAGACTCAACCAAATATTTCCTAGGAAAAATGCAGATTAGTTAAGATATGTACATGATTAAAAAAACTAGATTATGGACTAGAAAAGGCATATTCTAATACCTTATTTTATGGAGTGCTGGAATCGTTTCTGGAGTATGGGTTTCAAGCAAGAGAATGTGTTCCAGAACACTTCAAAAAGACAATTCATAAAGTATTATAATTCATAGCAAGCATATTATAGACCAATAGTTTATTTAGGAACAAACATATCTAGCTTCCTAACGTCCCTATAATCAGATGAAAGAACAGAAAACAGCAGTGTTGAAGACAGACCCCAATTTAGCACTCATGGTTTCACATCTTTTGCATAGCCAAGTCTTCTGCAGTTCATCCTATTGCAGAAATAAGATGTAAAAGTAAGAATCTTAGAAAAGGCAAAGACTGTATACAATTATCTGATACCTTCTCAAGCAATTGTACATCAGGTTTATCCAGAACAGCTCAATGGAAGCAGTTTGCTACAACTCAAGTGGAATCACTACTAAAGACAAGCAAAGGTATAATTCGTACATATTTATGTTGATGCTGCAGTTTTATATCCTTGACAAGTTTGATAAGCACCCCAAGGATCTGCTCAAGAACCTTCAATGGACAAAGGTTTCAAGATCACATACAGTCCCAAGTGTAGACTTTTGAACTTCATGAATGGATCCATTAAACAGTCTTATACTGCATGAGAAGAATTAAACAAAGAAGTAAAAGAGCACTGCTTCGTCATTCGTCAGAGATTCCATGGATTACTTACATTGTAATACTCTGCAAATTTTCTATCAGAAGAATATAGATCCTCCCTCCATTCCGTTTCTTCTCTCTCAATTTCCTCAATAATCAATTTTACCCTGTGTATAAAATAAATTAGAACGGCCAAACTGGAATTATAAACTATTGAAAATAATTTCCTGCATCCCTGGATTATACTTAAAAAGATGAATGAATGGATGAAAAGTGTAAAGTCTGAGTCATGCTGTAAATTTATGGGTAAAATAGCACTTGAGATCCCTAACCTTTAAGCCTTTTTTCCCGAATCCCTAACTTTTTTTTCTTAGCAGTGGAGGTCAAAAACCCCTTAAAAACTAGGAAGTCACGTCACTTTAATGGAAACCATTCAATTTTCTATTTCACTGGCGAGAT
>CAVNYN010209039.1:3834-36633 GCA_963692815.1 Nyctanthes arbor-tristis
CCCCCCCCCCCCCCCCCCCCCCCCCCCCCCCCCCCCCCCCCCCCCCCCCCCCCCCCCCCCCCCAAGATTAGAAGAGGAAAAAATAGTTGACCGTGAGACCCATTTAAGGCTCTTTTATATATAGGATCTAACATACACTTTACACTGAGTGGAAGAAAATTTTCCCTCACAATATACATAAAACAATTATAAATATACATATTTTACTTGAAAGGGATAGTTTATGAGATGAAGCAGTTGATTTAGTGGAAGATCTAAATAAACCCTCGTTAACTGTAGAAACATGTTGGAGTGTCACTGTAGAGGAAGGCTTCAGTGTGTCACAGTGGCCAATTCCGGCATCAGATAGTGTATCCAAATCATCTCCAAGCCCACTTTTTGAATCGTAGCATAGCCCTAAATTATTGTTGAGTCTTAATTTCCTTCTCATTCTCCAAACTATTTCTCGACTAAACGGGATGGGCCCTGATAATTGATTGTTGTTCAATCTTAACTCACTGAGGCCGTTTAGCTTAGAGAAACTCGACGGGATGGAACCATTAAAATGGTTTCCATCTAGATGTAGGACGCGCAATTTCGATAACCGACTTAGTGACTCTGGTATGGATCCTTGCAAATTCATATTGGATAGTACTAAAGTTATAAGCTCGTTTAACCCTTCAAACCCATCGCTAGGAATGGTTGTAAACGCTAAATGGTTGCCGTTGAGAACCAAGGCTTGGAGAGAGTTTAAATTCTTCAGGGAGCTCGGAAATGGACCGGTGAAGCCATTGTAGCTTAAATCCATGAGAATAAGTTCTTTGGGGCCGTTTAATTCCGGCAGGGGACCAGACAGGCGATTATGGCTTAAATCGATCTTTAAGAGAGACTCGAAGCTCAAAAGAGTGTTCGGTGGTGAACCGGTGAGATGATTTTGGTTCAGGTCTAGCACGCTCAGGATCGGGAAGGTAAGATTGGGAATTGAACCGGATAACTGGTTGCCACTCAAATCTAACGACCTTAGACCGGAAATCCGTCCCAAGGAAACCGGAATAGAACCGTTTAGATTGTTTTTGTGAAGATCCAGAACCTTTAAACGGGTCAAGTTCCCAAGCTCATGCGGGATGAGTCCGATATGCCCGTTTTCTCTGAGAACCAGCGTCTGCAAATCGGATCCTAACCGACCCAGAAAAGACGGAATGGGTTGTGGGTTGTAACTGAAACAGCGATAGAAAAACAGGGTCCGGAGGTGAGGGAGTTTGGTAATGGAAGGCGAGATGGAAGAGTGGGTCGGTTCACAAGTCGGAAATGCGGTGTCATCCGACAAGGCTCCGAATGAAAGAGAAACAACGTGGTATACATTGTCCTTGTCGGGCATACACTCGATGCCGTGCCAGCGGCCACGGCAGACGTCGGGAATGTCGGTGGCCCAGCCATTTCCGGTGGCTCTCATGATGTCGTAGACCGCTTCTTGTTCCTCTCTATCGGTTTTGGCCCCGTTGTTGGCCATTGATGATCCGGGTTGAGGACCTTCCAAGTGGGCGGAATCCGGGAGAATTACAGTGAAAGGGGTAACCAAATGAGCGGTGACCAGAATTAGTAGAAGTATAAGCATTTCCATTTCAAGAGGAAGAGAGTGGATATCCTGTCCAGTTGCACAAGAATGATGAGCTATGGATGCTATATATAGTGTTTGATTCTAGAAATATTTTTTCCCCCTTCAACACTATGTTTCATATTGTTTTTTTTTAGAAGCTGGATTTGACGAGATTTATTTGAATAGAATAATTTTATTTAAACAATAAGATAAACAAAATATATATATGATCTTACCATGTTATATAATGTTTTGAAAGACGTGATTCTACATATGTACATTTTGTTAAACTTTTTATTCAAATATCACAACTTCATTTATATTATTATTATTATTTTTCTTTTCAGGGAACAAATGAATTTATTTTGGCACAACGTTGACATGTCTAAGGACATTTATTATTTGGGGTGTTAGAATTGAAGTGGACTAATTATGGGATCACGAGAAACCGAGAGTTGGAGTAAATACACAAGTTTGTGCATTAATTTCTGTCACGGGGTTTACAATTTTCGACTTGTGCATGCACAATATGTATTCTCCAGTTGTAGACCTCTCAATTTTGATTTGGCCTTCTCCCCAAACATAAATGCATCGGGAGATCATTTAGAATTCACATGTTAGATCCCAATGATTTTCCGCTACATAAGTGTCCGGCGGCATAAATTTCACCAAACATGTGGCGGGAGATCGAGACTACTAAACTAATAATATTATTACTTCCTTTGTCCTATTTACTTTATTCACGTTTCCTTTTTGGCTTGTCCGAGTGGTATCCGTTTATGATATATAGCACAAACCCTGTTTGGAGGAAGCTTAGAAATTAAACACCCAATATCCCTTCTGGAGAGAGGATGGGGGACTTCATTGTATTGCAAATCTTTTGTGAGTTTCGTGATCTTATTGTCCCTTCTCTATTGAGCCCTTCGAGTCCTTGGTTAGTTTCAGAGTCCTGTTGAGGTGGTGGTGCTTTGCTTGGATATTGATGGATCCTCAATATGTGATGTAACTTAATTAGTAAAATCTGAGTTGGGCAAACAAACATCAAATTCCATGTTTAGATTGAAAAGATATGTTCATGTTGATGAACTTTGTAAGCTGAAAAATGCTGCAACTCAACTACTACAAACACCGGTAAACTTCGTTAGATGTGCTTGCTCAGGGAAAAAAAAATCCCGGTCAAACATATAAATTTTGACACAACTTCGCTGAAAATGCACTGTTTCAATACATTGGTTGCACATAAATAGTTATGTTCCACAAAATAGAATTTTTCAAGTTAATTCATGCAAAGTCATGATGAAAAAACTGGGGCACAATTCCAGAGAATGTTTAACAGTTCCTAAGACCTAATTAATGATGCCATAGAATGCATTGCTAACAATAAGAAAGCTACAAATTCTTTTGCAACTCAAAAAATCTGATTAACATTTTTTTTTTTTTTTTGCGTATCAAAATTAGTAGTACTAAAGCTATGGAACAATATTTACATAATAATTGAATTTACTTACAAAAGCAACAGGAATTCCGAAGACAAAAACAAAGAAAGTATGCAATATTCAATTATGATGATATACGCCTACTAGAAATTAGAACCCCAAATCCGCAATGCAACAGCTTTTGCTTTGATCGATCCATAAGTGACTACTAGTATTTCTATTGCTCAATGTCCTGACTGTTGAAGCTGAAACTGCTCTTTATGTAAGGTTAGTATGACTAAACAACACAGGTAATCAATAACTAACCTATTTGAAACATGGCTCATTCGAAGAAGCAGCCTTAGCAAACAACTAACCAAGAAGTAATCAAGAAAAATGTAAACCAATGTACAAGTAGTGTCGAATTGCTTTTTCCACTTTCTACAAAAATGTAAATCAAGAATTAATCAAGAACTAACCTATATGATTTGTAAAAGAAGAAGAATGAAAAAAAAAACATATTTGGAACATGGCATATGCGAAAACAACATAGCAAACAATGGTTGCGCTCGCAAATTGCAAGAACAATGCCAATCGAGCTGGCTGCAAAAAGGTACAGGCCCACGGGCAAGGGCGCAAGGAGGCAAGCCACACCCCAGCCTCCTTGTCATAGTAGGGGGGATTCAGGGATGCCACTCTAGCCCCAGCACAGCCCAATTCGGGCCTAGTCCCAGGGCGCAAAAAAAAAAAAAAATATTGTGGTCTTTGGCTAGGTGTAAAATAAAATGAGCTAAAGGTAAAGGAAATTGGGTTGGCACGCAACCAGACCATCACCCGTCCCAGCTTAAACCCACACTCAGCCCAACTTAAAAACAAAATCCCCAATTCTCAGATAGCTAAATTCTAAATCCCTGACCCCCTCGACCATCATTTCTTGCTTTCTTGAGAATGAGTGAACGACAGACCAGCCTTTACCCCATTCTGTCTTCCCGTCACGACGCCACCGGGTAGCAAGTTCGTTCGCCGACTGCCTATGCCAGCAATGGCTTCCTCTGTTCCTTGAATGCTTCTATCTTGAAGCTCCACCATTCCAAGTTCTTTGAAGTTTGAAGGTAATTTCAAAATTCTAACAAGTTAAGAAATTGGATGGTGATTGCTGCTAGCTTGAACCTAAATTTCTTGAAAGTTGTAACAAATTCTCAACTATTTTTTTCCTTGTTCCGCTCAATACTCGAACTATGGTCTGTGGAGTGTGGACCGGAGGATGGTCTGCATTGTTTTTGGAAGCGGGCAGCAAGCTCAATTAACTATTAAGTTAACTATTAGGTTTTTATAGACATCTGAAACTCTAAACGACTAAATTGTTATTATGAGGTGGGGAAGAGAAGAGAATAGTAACCTTTAGTGTAATTATTATTGCAAACTTGCAAATTTTTTTTTTTTTTTAATGGTAGATGTTAATTTGAACATATCTATTGCACTAATAATCAGAATCTGATTATTACATCAATTCAGTTGAAGAATTAGAGTAGAATTTGTATCTTAGCCATTAGCCCATTGATTTCTGAGAATCTGGTCCTTATGCTATTGATTCAGTTCCTCCTTATTGGTGAATGGTGAGTTTCTCTACTAGCCACTTCTCCCATTCACTCTGCTATAATTAACTGTGAAAGATGAGTGCTTGAACTTTGTGGTATTAATAATTTGATTGTTGATTGCTCACTAGTTTTTGTAGTTCTTTATTGTTGGATTATTAGAAGATTTAAACGGTTTAGATTTGAAAGGATAATTTCCTAATTGATATTGAACTTTGTGGGTTTTACTGCTTTGATTGTTAATTGCTTACAAGATAGATGATAAATTTATCTACGTAACAGCTGCTGCATAGCTAACAACGAAGTATATGACTCCAAAAGTACATTCTTTTGATGATAACAGAAACTTGAATACTTGTTTCTATGCTTGTCCATTTGAATTTTCATTTTAAGTTGTTATATTACAATACAATTTACCATCAAAATGACCAAATTATTATATCAGTACAACTAATCAACAAACAATCAAATAAACCAATCAACATAAAGTTGGACTCGAGTATGTGATTTCAAATATCTTAAGACCACTTCCTTTGTGTTAAGACAAGGCCTCGTTCGCCCATTTAAGTTTTTCCACATGCATGCTCTTTTTCTTCTTTTTTTTTTTTCCTTTTTGGTGGGGAAACGTCTAACAACAAACGAAACATAAGAACATTCTTTTGTAATAATCAAAAGGTTTAACCTTGTTGACAATATTTAAAAGGGAAAAAAATTGTTGACTTGTGAAAATTGAAAGTTAAATCAAACCCTCTAAAAAAACGGATTGGTTTGGGTTGAAACCAAATAGTTGATAGACTCACACGGATTCAACTTCTCAACTCAAAGGTTTAGAAATTGCTGATTCAATTTGGTTTGACGATTTTTGCTTACAACATTACTTACAAGGAATCATCAATTTTTTTTTTTTAATTATAAGTATAATGATTCTTCATTAAAGTAGTTTAAAAATGTATATAATTATATTTGACCACTACTACAGAAAAGTACAATAAGAGTCAGCTATAAAGATGAATAGGCGTCGGTTTTGACGGCGGCGACGCCTACGTTAGCGACGTACATTGTAAAGTTATACGTGTCGGTTGTTGATCGACGCGTAAAAGTAACAATAGGCGTCGGTTTTTTTACAAAAACTAACGCCTAAAGCCAATTTTAAAAATAAATAAATAAAGGAAATAGACAATAGGAGTCGGTTGTAAAGGAGGAACTGACGCTTAAAGTTAGGCGTCGGTTCCTCCTTTACAACCGATGCCCTTTATTTTATTTATTTTATTTTATTTATTTATTTATTTTTTTGGGCTTCCTCCTCTCTATCCGCCAACTTCAAAATTCAAATTGGAAATTCAAACTTCAAAATTCAAATTTGAAATTTATGAGGTAGATCGGAAGAGCATCAAACACAAACTATTTTAATTATTTTCCTTACTAATCCCCAACTAACATTCTTTGAGGCCAAACAAAGAACTGGGGGCAAACAAAAAATTAGGAGCCAAATAACCCAATAAGTGCAATACAAGAAATGAGGCAAAAAATATTGAACGGCCAAGATTTGAGTCCCTCAAACAGACATGGTCTTTGCAACATAACCCAATATTGTAATGTTCCATCTTCGTCTCGTATTACAACAGGCACTTCCACGGCTAGGCGAAACATCAATAGATTAGTGCAATAGGAAGCTCTGGCATCCACTTCAAAGAAACCAAACACAAAGACAAAGACAAGAAACTGTTGGTTCAGAACACAACAAAAAATACACAAAAGAAACCAAACATAAAGACAAGAAACCAGAAAACACAAAAGAAGAACCAGTACCAAGAAAAACCAACTCAAAACTGCGCCAGATGGAAATTTTCACCCCACATGGGAAGTTCTTTAGACCAACAGAAATCTTTAATGACAGCTGCTTCCCTTGGAATTTCTGGATTAATATTGCTGTTGCCAGAGCGATTGGAGAGGAACGAACAAATAAAAATCCGAGAGATTGACGAGGAACAAACAAAGTAATATAATCTTCATATTCATCCAAATCCAAATGAGAACCACCTCTAAGATAGATAAGGACAAGAAAGGAATCAGAGAGAGAGATTGAAGAGGAGAAGGAGTTTACTTTTGTAAATCCAATTACTAAGTCTGAAAAGTAGTGAGATGTTGGACTTTGGAGAGGGAAGAGAGCGATTTTGTTCACCCGTGTAATTCTCATGGGCTTACCCCGAGAGATGCCTATGTGGAATCTGACGAGATGGTGACTAGGATTAAAAAAAAAAAGTCAAAATTCAACAATTTGAATCCTTAACCTAGGTAAATCGACCAAAATCCCAAAACCCCAAAATTTCACATTGGCATTTCCCCTCTCCCTCTCCAACCCCAACTTTCCGGCCGACCAGCAGGAGCTCTGGCGAATGGAGCCACAGACGACGCCCCTTATCAAGGCCCTCCCTCTCTTTGTTGGGCAGTGTTTCTGTCGCCCTCTGCCTAGCAAAACCAGAAGCAGGATCAGTGTTGTAACAATCCGGGCAGCCTAAAAGGTAAGGTTAAGGACTTTTTTGATTTTTTTTTTTTTAAGATATTGTTCTTGCTGCCCTGTTTGCTTGCCGGCTGACTGGCCGGAAATGTAGAACATTGCCATTTTTTTGTTGTTATTTTGGTGTGGTGATTTGGGCAAAATATGGTAACAAATCTGGCAGCCTAAAGGCTCTTGAGGTATTTTTTTTTATTTTTTTCTGTTTTATTTTTGCCTTGAATGCCTTGTGTTTTTCTGTCTTTTTAATTGTGTTTTGGGGTTTTGGCTAAATGTTTGTATGCGAATGAATAAATATTTGTATGGCATAAAAGGATAAACAAAGAATTAGAGCATTCACGTTGAAGATGTTAAATGGAGTTGTTAAGGTTTTTTATCAATGAAATGTTAAAACTAGAGCTACATTGGTGATATTAGTGCTGTTTTTAAAGAAATCATTTACCAATGTTAAAAATTTGGTAAAATTATGTTTAATTTAGCAAAATATTTGTATGGCATAAAAGGATGAACAAAGAATTAGAGCATTCACGTTGAAGATGTTAAATGGAGTTGTTAAGGTTTTTTGTCAATGAAATGTTAAAACTAGAGCTACATTGGTGATATTTGTGCCGTTGTTAAAGAAGTCATTTAGCAATGTTAAACATTTGTTAAAATGATGTGTGATTTAGCAATGACTCAAAATACATTTTCTTAGTTATTTTGTGTATAGTTTAAATTAGCACAATCATTGTGGATATTGTTCTTAAACGCAAGAATTCTCCAATGTATATAATTACATTACTATAATTCTCTCTCTTTATTTTTTCTAAGAAACGAATTAGAGCACCTCCAATATGTATATATGATTTTAGTTATCTTCTTAGTTATCTTCTCTTCATTATCTCATCATCATTAAGAAGAAGGATATTGAGTAATTGCTCTTTGATCCTTGTCATTCGTACTTAGAAGCGTGAAAGATTTAATTTTTCTTAGTTTCTCAAAAATTTTGGAAAATTTTTAATAGAAAGTGCTGAAATCTCACAGATTCATGCAAAAAGGTTCACTTCAAATTATTATGTTTTTGGTTTTTTTTAGTGTACAAGGACATTAACCTCTTGTCCTCAAAGATGAAGTTAGAAGATTAGCAGAGATCGGAAAAGATTTCCACAATAATCACTTGGTTAGTCATGTTCGTAATTGATTCATTATCTAATTCCTTAGAAGTGTTCTTAGATAACCATTATTCCCATTTCATCTCATAGGTTGTTAGTTTCCCTGTTGTAATGTCCTGGAAAGAAGTTGTCGAATGAATTGAGTGCCTTGTGACATCCTTATCCGTTCATTTTACTCTATTTTGTTGTTGCTTGGTCCTTTTGATTTCAAATTAGAGGATTCAACTTTTCTTTATTGCATATTTTATTTCTTGTAAATTAATTGTATAAACACTTCTTTTTTTTTTTTTTTTTTTGCAGGAAAGATATTGTATAAACACTTGGTGAAGTGCAAATTTTAGCATCGATTTATAATTCGTTGGGCTATCCATCGTCTTGGACTAGTTTTCCTTTTTCTCCTAATTTGTTTTGTATATGTTTGTAATGCACTCAGTCATATATACGAATGCACTGATGTATGCTGTTATCTCTTCATGTTCATCCAGACTTAAGTGACAATTCATGGTCAATGTTTAGTTTGCTTTTGAATTAATTTAGAGTATATTTTATTGCATAATGTTTGTATGAAAAGTGATATTTGTACTAAAAGTTTCAATTTTTGTATTACCAACATAATTACAACATGAGATTGGTGACACGTGCATAAAGTATTAAAATTTATTCGTCGCGGGAAGAAAATGTTTCTAAATATAGCGTTCATAGTTATTTATATGATACGATTCAAATTGCTTGGAACATGTATCATGCAACTTAGTGCGTATGTCGTAAATTTGATACATTTCGGTTTACGTAGGAGAACTAACAATTGGGCATCTATTATTTTTGTCTCAAAATAACACAAGCAAAAATATGGTAAACCGAAAAATAAGGCAACGACTTCCGATCACGAGAATGAAATTACACATATTTCACAGTAAGCTAGAACGTAGATAAGTAAATAAAAAGCAGTCGTTCCGGAACATATAGCGCATCATCCTTATCGGACTCCATTTCTACACAACAAATATATACGTATCAGTGATTCAATCAAAAAATTAGTAAGTCAAAGTAATTATTGTAAAGCGTGTGTCATGCACCTCGTTCATTACTCACATCCTCCGCATTACGCGGCTGTGGTTCTATCATTGAGTGTTATGTCAACATTGTTTACGCCTCTCCCCTCGTCACCTATGACAAATACATGTTTGACATGAAGCCATAACGATGTAATAAACATATCATTGCTCTACCATAATCGCTTGTATTCTATAATTACATCTTTAGAGGTTGCTGGTTTCATTTTTATTTGCTCTACCATAATCGCTTGTATTCAAAAATCAAATTACTAAAATCTACCTGTTATTCATGATTCCATTGCTACACCACATTGTCTTGCACAACCAATTTTTTAGGGGTATTTTCAAGTTTAATTTGTCACTCAAGTCTACGCAAAATCAAAGCATCGAGGGACAATGTAAAGCATAAGATCAGGAAACTAAAACTTCAACCTTTTTATCGCCTGTGTTTCAAAGTCACAACATAAAATAACGCAACAAGGAACAAGTTTTCAATCCCGTGGTTTGATTCTCATTAAAGGGGAAAATGAGTGATGATATTATGATTTTTCCTTTTCAATTTTCCCTTTTTTCCCGCACTTTTTTTTAGTGCTATACGCTTAGTTTTTAACTTTTCATTAATTGCATATGTATATAGTTCATTTCGATAGCCCACCAAAAGTACATCAAAATTGTCAAAACTATATGGTTTACTAGCATCTTAGACGTGTGCTCTTCCGATCTACTGATTCACCCGATTCCACTCCTCTTTGTAATATAGAAAAGAAAGTACATCAAATTTCATGCCGCGAATGATGACGTGCATGAAACATTCTCAAAATCAAAAGAAAACAACCAAATGAAATGAAAGCCCAAAGAAAAGAAGAAAAACGAACAAAGCTATTTGTATAGTTGGGTGTGCAACTAAATTTACAAAAAATAAGTGAAATTATAATTTCATCATTTATGTTGTAACATAAAAGAAGGAGCAAATATATGAATAAAATTATAATTTCATTCACCTACGTAAAAGTAACATTACTTAAAACAGAGAGACGAAGGACTCGAACCAATATCCAAAATCCAAACGCTAACCAAATCAAGAAACACTGTGAGGCTTCAAACTAGCCATGTAGCGAACTACCAAACGGCCAACAAAAATTTCTCCAACTTGTTCAAACATAGTAAAGGAATCACTATATAGCAAAAATTTTCTTTTGCTGTCATGAGGTGTATAAGCTGCCTTATATCCATATGGCATGTGCTCCCATCTCTTTTTTTTTCCCGTATCAAGCCTCCCATCTCAATTCTAACGCATTGCAAGCAACATAAGCCGCGCGTCATGAGAGTAACAGAATTTTTTTCCATTTAATGGCCAACAAACATTGCAATATTATATCATGTTTAGCATATATATTGATCGTTGAATTTTGACTTCATATAATTCTACTTAACCAATACACACAAGATACAAATACCAAAACTAAAATCATGCACCCGCAAATTAAAACAAACTCACAACCATAACTCAAATCACTTTATCACCAAACTCACAATCATAACAACTCCATTTAACATCTTCAACGTAAATGCTCTAACTCTTTGTTTATCCATTTATGCCATACAAATATTTATTCTTTGGCATACAAATATTCAACCAAATTTTGCCCAAATCCCCAAAAAACATATTTGATAAAACAAAAGTTACATTTAGCACCTAAAATTTCTTACGTATCAGCTAGATCCCACTGTTCACTAGAATACGACATTTTCTAGCTTCCTTCTAGCCTACATAATTTATATTTCCAGACAAAAGTGATATGCCTATCAAATTCATATTTTACAAGGTTTCCCCACAACAGTTATACTAAATCAGAGACTGGGATTGAGAGGGTAAAAAGGTAAGACTATTAACTACTAAGCAAGTTTGCAATTTAAAAACTGTCAACCATGGATGCCAATAAACTAGATTTTCTAAAGCATTTAAGTTGAAAATACAATATTCCACTAACATATTATCTGATCCAACCAGTGAATAATCTACAAGATTTTTCATCTCCATGGCAAACACATCAATGAAAAGATCTTAATTGAATCAAAAGGTAAACTTCTACGGTGTTAAATTTTAGTCATGATATGGTGGAATATACTACCTTAACTAAGAAATATCTAAACAAAACAAATAAAAAAAACCCTTATCCTTACCTTTAGACTGTCCGAGAGAGAGAGAGAGAGAGCGCGTGACAGAGAGATGGAGGGCGTTGTCTGGGGCGTCGTCTCCGGCTCTGTTCGCTGGAGCTCATGCTGGTCGGCCGGAAGGTTGGAAAGGGAGAGGGGAAATGCCAATATGAAATTTTGGGGTTATGGGATTTTGGCGATTAACGCATGTTAGGGATTCAAATTCTCAAATTTTGACTTTTTTTTTTAATCCCAGTCACTGTCCACGTCAGATTCCACATTGGCATCTCATGGGGTAAGCCCATGAGAATCACACGGGTGAACAAAACCGGAGGGAGAGAGAGAGAGAGAGAATGCTTACTTTTGTGAAGACAATTAATGACCGTCTGAAAAGTAGTGAGAGATTGGACTTTGGAGAGGAGAGAGAGAGAGAGCTTACTTTTCAGAGGGCAATTAATGAGTATGAAAAATGTTTTATTTTAGGAACCGACGCCTGTTACGTATACACGTCGGTCCCAAAGTAGAACCGACGTGTATTGTTAATATATAGGCGTCAGTTGTCAAGTGGCAACTGACGCCTATAGTTTTGTTACACTATACACATCGGTTGTTAAGTGGAACTTACATGTATACTGATATAAATAATTTTAATATTGCCACCGCATTATTTTTACGCATCGTTCTTTATGCGAACCAACGTCTATTGCCATTTTTTTGTAGAATTCTGTAGTAGTGGATGAAACTCAATACAAAGAAATAATACAAATTAATAAATGTTGAAAAAAACTCACATCTTCATTGAAATGACAAGTTAATAACTTTTAAAAGTGTGCATACAAATTTTATACTACCTCTATTCCACAAAAAATGGTCATGTTCCTTTTTTTTTTTTTACATAGATTAAAAAAATTTCATTTAATAGTATTTGAAAAGTAAATTTTATCATAACTAGTATTGCACCCGTGTGTTGCAAGGGAAGAACAATTTGAAAATGATTAAAAACAGATTGACCAAAATAGTTTTTCTTAAAATCCAGTATCATACAATAAATAATAAAAGAATTGATATTATAGAAAACTTTCACATCATCATAAGTTTAAATAAATACTAATATATAATTAGTTTGAGTAGAATAATTAGTCTACCTATAGATGCGTGGTTAAAATAAAGAAACCAAATTCAAAATGTCAAATTAAATAAAAATCCAAAACTAATCTACACGCCAAACTTCTATTTAGGAATGATAAAAAAATAAATTATTCCATCATATGGTATTCCCTGACTCTTTAATTTTTAATAGAATAGCATCAAGAAGATAGCAAAAATAAAAACCATTGTAGACATTAAATTTTTTAATTAAAAATAAATTAATTAAACTACTCAAGTCAATTCGGCCAAGTTAATTTTATTAATCCAATTAAGTCCTAAATGCAACAGCTAAGCCTTGCAAGAGTCCATTTAGTGGTTAAAGGTCTATTTTATTTATTTTAAAAGCCCACTCTAAAGCCTATAATGCCTTTTGAAATAAATTAAATAAAAATTAATTATTTAAATAGTGATCTATAAATACCCTTATTCATTCATTTCACAACGGGGGGAAAAGTAAGGAAAGGAAAATACAAAGAAAATCTCTCTAAAATTTTCTAAGTCTTAAGAAACTACAAAATAAAGTCCGAAAGGAGAAATCGGGGAAAGGAAGTGTAAGCCAAAGTCTGCAAGGTTCTTCATCTTCTTCAGGCCAAAATCAAATCTTCAAGTCTAAAACAGGAGATCCAAGTCTTCTCCACGTCTAATCAAAGCTTCAGCAAATTTAAGCCTTTAAAGCTGGAATTGCCAATCAGAGGATTCGGCAACCTAGCAGTGACAGGAGCGTCAATCCACTTCGTTTTCTTAAAATTTTTTATTTATAACAATTTCTTTATTATTTACTTTAACACACGAAATTTGTTGTTAAAGCCATAAATTGAACTTAGGAAAGTTTGAAAATTATGTATAATTACACATATTCCTTCTCTAAGCAATTCTATTATTATCATTAAAATTGTCTAAGATTTTTATATAATCACAAGTAATATCAGCAATTAAAATTGAACATAGGGGACTGAAAATTCCATGCAATTACTTTTCAAAAGAAGTAGAAGCGTATAAACAGATGCTTTAATCGGTGCACAAAATCCACAAAAGAAAGCACTAACAAACACGCTCAAAACACAAATTTTGAGTCAAAATAAAATAGAAAAAAACTAACATATAGATTAAAATGCTCAAAACTCATCATTAACAGTGGCAAAGCTACTGATTGAATTACGTTCGTCGAGCAATCTTAAAAGTATATATTGTGGACAAAAAAAGACACCCACCATTTTCGAAAAACCGAAAAAAAAGGAGAAGAAGAGGAAAAATAACGCAATTTGACTGAATTAGAAAGTGAAAAATGGCAGAAAAATATTTTTAGCAACTTAGTTCCCTTTATATATATATATATATATATAAGAGCAGGCAACACCTAATAAATATACGAAAAACAAAAAAGAAAAAGAAAAAATGAAAAAAAATAGAGAAGAAAAGGAAAAAGAAGGCAATTTGACGGAATTAGACAACTTAGTTCGCTATATATACATATATATATATATTTCTCTATTAATCCCTTCATCCCCAAAAGATATTTCTCCTTTCATTTTTTATTTGTCCTAAATTATATTTCCCTTTCCTAAGTTAATTTTGTAGTTTTCTAATATACCCTCATTTATAGTGTATAGTAATCAACAATAAGGAACAACTCAAGCAAAATATTAAATAAGTCAAAGAGCACATTAGGAAATATATGTTAAATTATACATTTTCAATAATATTAAATGATATTTTCTTAATCTATGTGAAAAATGAAAGGGGAATATTTTTGTGAGACGGATGCAGTGTATCCTTTCATTTACTTCATCCGTCTAAAAAAGATAGTCTACTTTTTCATTTTTTCCATCCTAAAATTATAGTTCACTTGCTATATTGAGCATGTATTTAATATTTCATTTCCATATATGCCTCTAATCAAATATTGTTATTCAACAACATATGTATTGAAAACATTTCAAATAATTAATGAGACATCAATGTAAATGTGGAAAAATAAGGTAAAAATTAATATTTCAATTATATTAACTATCATTTATCTATTCTATGTGAACATGATCATACCAGACTATTTTTGTAGGAAGGAGAGAATATTAATTATTCTATTTTAATAATTCTATTTTTTCTAGCTATGTAAATTAAATAGGGATATATAAGAGCATCTCAAAGCGACTCTTTATATTTAAAGACCTATTTTAAAAAATAAAGAGTACTTTTAAACTTAAATGGTAAACTATTATACCTTCTGTAACACGTATATTTATATGCAACTAGCTATTGTTGAAACTGTCAATGCATTAAATGCAATAATACAAAGTAAATATGTTTGACTCTTCAAATTTGAAGAACCAAACGCACTCTCTAAAATTAGAAGTTAAATTAAAAAGTAGGTACCTACATATTATTTTTGTCAATTTTTATTGTTCACTTTTTGAATAAAGGCAAATTTACCTTTATTTAAACTAAAAAATAAGAACACAAATTTTAAAAATTTATTTTGACATCTCTGCCACTTTTTTTATACACTTATACATATTCATCTATATATTTTTTTTCCATTCACACACTTGATATAAGCTATATATACACATTGACTAATAAATTATATTTTTCATTTACTTATCTAACACCATCACCACTAATGTCATAGTCACTTTAGGTAATAATGAACTCTCTGAAATTTAAACCTAAAGAAGTAATGATAATTGAGATGTGATTGATATTCAAGTTATAAAGATTGAAATAATTAAAAATATATGAATTTTTCTTGCGAAAAAAATTGAAATTTTAAATTATTGGTAAAAAAAGAAAGATTTCTTCCCTTTATTTTCGCTGCAACATCTCTCATTTCAGAATTTTGCATCTATATATAGCTAAAAATGAGAGGTAAATTCACTTTTTATTATTGTTAAAGGCAATTTAAGTGAAGATCTTATCCTTTCCCACTCTAAAAAAAATGGTGAGGAAAGACGATAATGTATTGATCAATACATATGTATAGCTTATGTTAAGTGAGTGGATAGAAAAATGATACACAGATGAAATGTATATAAGTGTGGGAAAAAGAAAGCGGCGAAAAGATCAAAATAAATTTTGAAAATTTGTGTGTTCTTATTTTTTCAATTTAAATAAAAAATTGTCTTTATAGAAAAAGTAAACAATGAAAATTGACAAAAATAGTATGTAGGGACCTTAGTGCATATTTTTACAAGGTTAGGGACTTACATGCTTTGAAAAGGTTAAGGATGAAATTGTTACATTTTGTAAAGGTTGGGGACCTTTTGTGCAATTTACCTAAACACTTTTTTTGGTTAAAAAAAAGAGAAGAATGATATCGCGGAGTCTTATCAAAAAACGTGTGACTTATTGATACGTACGGTTACTTATCACGGCCTCCGATGGAATACGGAGACCGTCCCGAGGTCGAAACGTGGAACTGAAACTTTATCGGACGTGCCAAATGGCGCGTCTGTTTGACAACGCGTGGCGTCCAACGTTCTTTGTAACGTAGAGAGTTTTGGTAGACGCTGATAAAGCGCGTCAAACATCACACAATTTCACACTACTTTCCTTTTCACCGCTTTCCCTCTCACCCAACAATCGCGCATACTGGTTATTCGTATCTCTCTCCTCAGAGTGAGTGTTCCAAGAAACGCAAAAGTTTGCATCGTAAATTCCTAGGTATGGTTGTTATATGTTTGTATGTAAGTGTTTTTGTGGAGTAGTAGTGGTTAATTGTTTGTGTGGGTTATAACGTTGTGTTTATGTTTTCGGGTCATCAGTCATGTGTAATGTGGGTATGAACTTGATGTGATTTTCTAGGATTTTGAACTGGTGGGTTATTGGGTTTCGCTGGATCTGAGGAATTCTTGAGCTTGAATTTTCATCATACACATACAGAAAGATGTCTTCCTTAAGCAGAGAGCTGGCGTTTTTGATTCTTCAATTTTTGGATGAAGAGAAATTCAGAGAAACAGTTCACAAGTAAGGCTCTTTCTGTTTTCCTTCTATTTATTTATTTATGTTTTTTTTTTGTGTTTATTTTTATTAATTTTTTTTAACTGATTGTAGTTGTTTTATTTTGGGGGTTTGAAAATAAATGGAGGTTGGAGAAGGAATCAGGGTTTTTCTTCAACATGAGGTACTTTGAGGATGCTGTGACGAATGGTGAATGGGAGGACGTGGAAAAGTATTTATCAGGGTTTACAAAGGCTGATGATAACCGTTACTCCATGAAAATTTTCTTTGAGATCCGAAAGCAGAAATATCTTGAAGCCCTAGACAAGTAAAGCTTTGTTTTTGTTTCTCCATTAATTCCAGTAATTTTGAGAAATTAACGATATGGTGATATGGTACTTTATGGTTCTATTGTTTTGTGATTGGCATTCGTTTCACTTCTTTTGCAGGCATGATAATGCAAAGGCAGTGGAGATTCTTGCGAAGGATTTGAAAATTTTTTCGACTTTCAATGAAGATCTTTTTAAGGAAATAACTATGCTTCTTACCTTGAAGAACTTTAGGTAATGTGCATTAATAGAAATATTATGACTGTTTATATTATGATGAAGTCTGTATTGTAATGCATGTTTGAGTCCTATTTGCTTACTTTTATGGAGTGCTTAGAACTGAAGATCATTACCATGAGAGAAGTTACTAGTGTTTTCAGGATGTATGCGGTTGACTCACATTTAATAGAGAGCAGAAATTGAATGCTCAAATGGCATCTTGGTGATGTGGAATGGGAAAATTGAGGTGAATTAGTTAGTCCATTTCTGAAAGGTGGATGCATTTATGGAATATAAGTCGTCGGGATTTGTGGACTTGCACTGTTTTTTTGTTCTTCATTGTTTCTCTCCATACTGTCTATGCCTCCGATCTCATTTTACTTGAAATACCAGGGAGAATGAACAACTTTCTAAGTATGGAGATACCAAGTCAGCCAGAGGTATTATGCTTGTTGAGATAAAAAAGTTGATTGAGGCAAACCCACTCTTTCGTGATAAGCTTCAATTTCCCAACTTAAAGAGCTCTAGACTGCGGACACTGATCAACCAGAGGTAATTTGAAGACGAGAAGTAATACTGTTCTTCATTCCTGAATTAATTAATATGTGAACAAGTGAATCAAATAAGCCTGTGTGTTGTATTGCAGTTTGAATTGGCAGCATCAGCTCTGTAAGAATCCAAAATCTAATCCTGACATAAAAACACTATTTGCTGATCATAGTTGTGGGCAACTTAATGGTGCCCAGGCGCCTTCCCCTGTCACTAATCCGCTGATGGGTTTAATGCCAAAAGTTGGGGGGTTCCTGCCAATTGGTGGTCCTGGTGTATGTCTATATGGAAGCCTCACTTCTTTGTTTCTATTCAGCATGGAACTGTCTTTTCTTTGTTTCCATTCAGTGAATAACATCTATTGGTTTGTTGGAAAACTTTTCTTCCTTTTTAACAGCCATTCCAGCATGCCTCCGCACCTCTCACAGCGTCGCTGGGAGGCTGGATGGCCAATCCATCCTCTGGGCCTCACCAAGCTGTTTCTGCTGGGACTATGGGCTTAACTCCGCCTGGTAATGCTGTCAATGGTCATATAGATAAATTTATTTTCTCAACTTCATTGTTTCGATTCACTTAAGAGTTGCAAAGGTATTTTGAGCCAGATATTTTGGAGCTAGGAAAAATTGCATATTGTTCTTATTCACGTCTACCAAAATATTTTTTCCTCTGTCATTTAACAGAAATTTTGGCTAATTTTACTTTTTCTTTTAATTGTGATAGCATCTATGCTAAAGCGTCCTATGACTCCTTCCAATAATCCAACACTGGACTCTCAAACTGCAGATTCTGACCATGTGTTGAAGAGATTGAGACCGTTTGGAGGATCAGAGAAGGTATAACTTGTTCATTTAAGCCTGTTCAATTTTGGTCTTGCTTCTTTTCTGAACATTTTAATAATGTGCTGCATACTCTTGTGATCAGGTTCATCCTACTGTACCTGTAAATTGGTTTTGTGTGGTTTTTTAATTCTTAAGTACTTACTTTTGCCAGTCAGTTCTAGTTTTCAGATTACTTTCTGATTTTGTGAGCCCATATATTTTTACTCCTGACTTTCATGGATGACTCATGAGCAGGTTAACAATCTCGCTATAAACATATTGCCTGTCTCTCATCCTGGACAAGGCCAATCCCGTTCTGCATACTCTGCTGAAGACTTACCTAAGACTGTCATGGCAAAACTAAATCAGGGTTCTGCTGTGAAGAGCATGGACTTCCATCCAGTACATCAGACTCTTCTTCTAGGTTAGCTCCTACTATCCAAAGATTTTTTGCTCTTTTAGTTCATACACCGATCAGATGGAACAAGGCAGAAGAACTCATTTCTTCTGTTACTTGCGGCAGTGCCTACTTTATGTATGGTGCCAGGGAGAAGCTGTTATATGAGAGATTGGAAATTACATCCCATTCATATGTTCTTTTCAATTCAGTTTTAATAATAATAGATGATATTCGATGCATGGAAGCATATATGTGTACATAGTGCAAATAAAATTTTCCTTTCCTTTTCATTTCAGTGGGTGCAAATATAGGTGACATTGCTATATGGGAAGTGGCTAGCGGGGACAAACTTGCTTCTAGAAATTTTAAGATTTGGAATCTTGGAGCATGCACAATGATTCTGCAGGTATTATTTAGAAGCCTTTGGTTGTTTTCTCCCTGTTCGTCTTTGACTGTTGACTGTGCTAAATATGTAGGCTTCTTTGGCTAATGAATATACTGCATCAGTTAATCGTGTAAGGTGGAGCCCTGATGGAACCCTGTTTGGTATGTTACTATGAACTCTTTTATGGCTGTTCATCTTATAACTCATGATCAACCCCAACAGGCAAAGAACTAAAAACAGACAAAATGCCTTATCCATATGAACTTAAATAGTCTGTCCTAGTTGCATCTTATCAAATTTGTTTATTCATCACATTTTCATCGCTGAAGCAGGCTGATAAACCAGTCATTGATGGAAGGACAATTGTGCAATAGATAGGAATCGTTATTGGCAGTTGACTTCTTGGAAATAGGTCGACTTTGAATCTGTAATTTCAAAATTTCTTGGATTTGGGGAAAACAGGCACCATTCTGTTAATTTCCTTTCTTATCAGTTTTAAAAGATAAGGGGTGGTTGTTTAGTTCTTTAGATTTTTTGTTAAGTAGGTTTAGATTCAACGTAAATGAAAAGCTTTCTTTTATAAACTGAAATTTAATATTTGCAGAAATTGAAAATTACTCTATTGCAACAAGTTACATTACTGAAAAGTTTGAGATACAATGATATTAAAGATATCATTTACTTAACAGTTATATTGATTATAATACTCTGTGTACTAGAGCTTTCATTGCAATCTTTTCTGTGTAAAAGATGCTCGGATGATTGAATGGCTCTGATGACATAATAGTTTCGGACGTCTGGTTATCAGTTTATAGTTGTTCAAAATCTTGTCCAGGTGTTGCCTATTCAAAGCACATTGTTCACATATATGCTTACCATGGCAGTGATGATTTGAGGAATCACCTTGAGGTTTGTTGGGGATATGTTTAAGACAATATTGTTCTTTATTTTCAACTGAATCCTCTTCTGTGTAAAAATTAATGACCTTTCCAATGTGTTCATCAAAATTTTCTGGGTTAATTGTTTTAGATTGATGCCCATGTTGGTAGCGTCAATGATCTTGCTTTCTCTAATCCGAACAAGAGGCTCTGCATCATTACTTGTGGAGAGGATAAGGCGATTAAGGTTTGTATTCTTCAATGAGTTAATCAAGACAAAATACACCAGTATGCCGAGCACTAAAAAAATTCCTTTACAGATATGGGATGCAGCCAGCGGTTCCAAGCAGCTCACTTTTGAGGGTCATGAAGCACCTGTTTATTCTGTATGCCCACATCATAAGGAAAACATTCAGGTACTAATTTTCAATAGGCTTTACAATAATTAAGAAGATGCGGAATCATTTTAGCTTCTTTTATGTGGATATTTTCAAGTTTCCCATCTATCAGAACATATCACGCCATTCATAATTTAAAGTGTCCCTATATTTTAGGGGCACATTACTTTTCTTATGGGTGGGTGCAAGTAAAATTTTTCGAAGTTGGGCCCCTGGAGGGGGGAGGCCCAGTGGGCCCCCTGGCTACGCCCTGCAGCTATTTTTATGTCTACTAGGCATAAATGCTAAGTTTTTCCATCCTTATTTTCCTGGAGCATGAATTGTTTTTTTTGTGTGCGTGTGTGTGCATATTAAATCTTGATGGAGTTATTTTTCTATGCATACTCCGTTTATTGCTTAGCTACAACCATGATGTTAAATCATTAAAATGGTTAATTCTCTGAATATGCACGAGGGAAGTAGAGAGACTATGAGATTCAACATTTATAATGCTATGCTAAGTTGGGAAAGTTAAGTGTTACCTTATCCCGGAGACCACATTCATGTTTTCGCTAAAAGTCTTTGTCTATTTCTTATTGTGCTTGCCTTTTCCTTTTTCTCCTTCCGGCTGATTATTTCTCTTGTTGCAGTTCATATTCTCAACTGCTGTTGATGGTAAGATTAAGGCGTGGTTATATGATAATGTTGGTTCAAGGGTTGATTATGATGCTCCAGGACACTCTTGTACTACTATGGCCTATAGTGCTGATGGTAGGAGGTAATATAGTCTTTGCTCTCCCTTCAAGTGTGTGAATTTACTTACCTGTTTAATTGGGTTTGCATATATTTTCTGGTTCCTATTTTCTTGGACAATGGCAGGCTTTTTTCTTGTGGTACTAGCAAAGATGGTGAGTCACACATTGTGGAGTGGAATGAGAGTGAAGGGGCAGTCAAGCGGACATACCTTGGTCTTGGGAAACGGTCTTTGGGTGTTGTTCAATTTGATACAACAAAGAACCGGTTCTTGGTTGCTGGTGACGAGTTTGTAATAAAATATTGGGATATGGAAAATGTAGACCTTTTGACTGTTACTGAGGCAGACGGTGGTTTACCGGTAAAAGCAAAATTGGTATTCTTTTAGATATACTTACAATTTCTGGATGGACACTTTTACAATCTGCATTTTTCTTAATAATTTTTTCAGGCTTCGCCTTGCATTCGCTTTAATAAGGAGGGGTTGCTGTTGGCTGTATCAACCAGTGACAATGGTGTTAAGATACTGGCCAATGCTGAAGGTGTTCAGCTGATGCGATCTGTCGAGAATCGTGCACCGGGATCTGTTGCAAAGGTATGGTAATCTAGGAGTGTGATTAAGTTGACTTTTTGATGAGAATGTTCTTCATGTTCATCATTTTTTGATCAGGTGCCTATTATCAGTGCATTTGGTGCTTCTGGTTCAGCTGCTGGGACAAGCTTTGGTGGAGATATGGTTGCCTCTGTGAGTATTGATGCATGCTTCCTTCAATTTTTCAGAAAAGCTCAGTTGGGATGGGTTGTGTTTGGCTATTTGCATGCGGTTATGCATTTCAAAAATTTTATTACTTCTATTTTTCCAAAAACTTTTAGGTTTGGCGGCTAATTTTATGGATGTCATGCAGAATGGTGACAGAAGTTTGGCAGATGTAAAACCTAGAATTTCTGATGAGCTGGAGAAATCTAGGATTGGGAAGCTGACTGAAGTTGGTGAACCATCTCAACTACGTTCCCTGAGACTTCCTGATAGTTTGTTGTCGGTGAGGGTAAGAAATATCTATAATTAGCAAGCGCATGCTCAGCTTGTTGCCTGTACCTTTAGATGTGTGCGGTGTGCCTACGCACATTAGTATATCTGAACATATGCTTGGGTAACCTTTGGATGATGAGATGCCTCTGTTCTGTTAGGGCTGTATAAACCTGTTGCTTTGGAACACAATTTGCTGCACATTGGGGGGTGAATAAATCTTAAGACCCTCATAAATTTTTTGAACACCGTTGTAACTTTTGCACATTATAACCGTAATAATTCCATCTATGAATTTCTGCAAAGGAAATCTTGCATCAGCATCTCTTATAGTGGAAGCGACTGATCTAATTATATTGTTCAATGTGATTTGCCCTGGTCTCAAGTGTCTAGATTGATATAATCTTTTCCTAGAAACTTTTAAACTGACATGGATGGCGACAAAGGATGGATGGATGTTATGTTATGCCTCAGGATCTCTCCATACTGCAAGATTGTTGTTAGTTGAGTCTTCAGCTTTGTAGAGCTCTAGTGGATTATAAATGATTACAGAATATGTACTAGGCGTTTGAAGTTATTAAAATATTATTTCTTGTTCTTCAGAAAAAGAGAAGTTACATGTGGTTAACTAATGGTGTCGGCAGCCATTGTGGTTGACAAATATCTGTCATTTTAAGAAATTGGCAATTTCCTTCTGTCGTTTTAAGAAATTGGCAATTTCCTTCTTTCTTTCTATCTTTTCCTTTTAATTTTTTTATTTAATTCTTTACAGAAACGTGTTTGAACTTCACAAATTTTCTTAGATTGTGTTTACATTGATGGTTTGCTAAAATGGGTGGATAATAGATGTGGCAATGAGCCAAAGAGTGATGAAACTATCTTGTATCTGACGTCAAGATTGATGGAACGTGACTTCTTTCTTTTTTTTTTTTTTTTGCTATGCCAAAATTGGGGAGTGTTTTGTGGCTCGCTTATTAGTTTTTCTTGCAGTGAAGGGGGAATGAAACAAAAGATAACCTTATGATGCTATTACGACACCTTTTGCTAGAGTATGTTATTTGGTTTCATATTCAAACTCTGTTGTTTGACATTATAAAAGCTTGTTCTTATTCTTCACACACACACACACACAATAATAAAAAAAAATAAATAAATAAATAAACAATAATAATAAAGGATAGTCTACTCCGAAAATGTCATCGTCCGATAGTCTGCACTAAGTCATTCCTTAGATTTTCTTAATGTGTCTGACGTCTTTAGAAAGTGGCAAGATTTTATTTATCTTATGCCGTTGAAGTAGTATCACGTTACAAATAAACTAGAAAGTTGAGCACTTGTTCGGGTAGTAGTTGTGGGACTTATGTGATATGTGGTTAGAGCAAGCATGTTTGACTGACTTATTTAGTGAACTAGTTGTTTAAATTTCAAAATGTAATGGAACATGTAAAATGTATTGTTTAAAAAGGTGTAATTGTTTGTTCACTATTTTTCCTTCCAGGAACACAAACCAAACCAAGGTAAAAAATTGTGAAGATGCAAAAGTAGTACATGGGAAATTATAAACCGGCTTCAAAATTCATTATAAGGCAATTTTAATTCTACAAAGAAAAGAAATATATCAAGGAACACAGAGGAAACTGGCACTTCAGTTGTTGGGGTAGTTAACTGTTTGCAAGTTGGGCCCATGAGAATCACAAAGTTCGTAATTTTTTGGCTGGGCAGTGGGGTATTTCCAAAACAACCATGCTGCAGACACAATTCACACAATATATATTTAGAAGGATCTTGTTTTCTTACCTGTCACATCACTTTCAAGTCAATGGACACCACATGTGCCACTTCATCCTATGTCATCCATCATAGTTCCCATTGTATTCTAGTTTCTTAATCCTGTCTAAAATGGGTTAATCATATTTTTAATGTTTGTGTCCGATGCCTAAAGGAAAGTAAATAATTTTTAAAAAGTATTTCATAAGCTCTTAAGCTAAGTTTTGAGGTGTGTGACATACTCAATTGACCCATATGACTCTAAAACTGCCACTGCACAATCAGTGATTTGAGGCTCCCCTCTCCTCCTCTTTTTTTCTTAACCATCGTAAAGCTATAATTTGTCTCAGAAAGACTTGCTATGGTAAAAAGAAAATTGAAGTAGCTTAAGTTTCCTAATTGGGAGACAAAAGGCAAGTCAAATTTCCTAAGACTTCTTAAGTTGGCGTGAAAATGTTTTGGCCGAACCATTTGATCTATGTTAAGTGTTTTAGGGCTCGATCAAATGGTTCAAGTATTGGAGTATGTGAAGGTTTGGAAGTCTTAGGTTTTAATAGAAATGAGGGAAAAAGAAGCCTAAATTGGAGAGGACATGTTGAATGAATTATTTGTATGATATAAATATGGCCCAACCACTATTTAGACAGTCTTATCTCTAGTCTAAGCAGGATTTAATTGAACATTGGTAGTCAGATCTTCAATAATTACCTTAATAACTTCAAACATTTTCTGAATATGTAAAAAGCATTACAAGTTAAGTTTTGATAATCTTACGCTAAAAGCCTAAAACTGGATGAGATGAGCAATGTAATTTGCTAATACTAGATGACTGTCACCCACACCCACGGCAGTGTGCATTTAGTGTTTGTGTTATATTTGAGGTTCAGTATATCAACGGACCACTTCACTTTTTTCATCGCTCACCTTATAAACACTTATGTTTTCATTTTAGATGATAAACAATCTATACATTTTCTGGGTGCCCAGGAAGTAAAAGATCTGAGTTTTGTACATAATTATGTGGACTTCTTACCTTGATTGCTTCCATTTTCATTTCAGATTATGAGGTTGATTTATACAAATTCTGGGGGTGCAATATTAGCTTTAGCGTATAATGCGGTCCACAAACTGTGGAAATGGCAAAGAAACGAAAGGAATGTCACTGGAAAGGTTTGAAACTTTCTCTATACACACAATTAAAATTAAAAAGAGATATTTCCTCTCTTTAATAACTTTAAGAATAAGGTGGTTTTAAACAGACATCAAGTCTAGTCCTTATTTATGAGAAATCGTGCATGTGTCAGGCATTTGATTAAAAAATGATTCATTGTGCACGTGGCAGCCATGTTGAAGATTAAAATCTATTAATTAGTAAATGCGTCTTTTCTCTAAAAGGTCATGCTCAATCATAAAATGGTTTTACATGCTTGAGGTCTTAAATTCAATGGATTTCTCGTCAGTCTCATTCGAATTGCATTCTTATCCTTCCTTTGCTCCCAGGCAACCTCTGCTGCAGCACCTCAAATATGGCAACCTTCAAGTGGAATTCTAATGACTAATGATATAAGTGACACAACCCTTGAGGAGGCTGTTCCGTGTTTTGCACTCTCGAAAAACGATTCTTATGTAATGTCAGCATCTGGAGGAAAAATTTCCCTATTTAACATGATGACATTCAAGGTAATTAAATTATTTGGTTGTCAAAGATATTCTTCTCAATCTTTTGTTTCATGTGTTTATATTTCTGTACGTGTATTATACCATTTTTCCTATTGCAGACAATGACGACATTTATGCCTCCTCCACCAGCAGCAACATTTCTTGCCTTTCATCCTCAGGACAATAATGTGATTGCTATCGGGATGGAAGATTCTTCCATACAAATTTACAACGTCCGCATTGACGAGGTGGTTGTCTGAATGAAAACTGGAATGTTTTTCTTGAGATGATGTAGTTATCATACGTTATATATTTGATAGTTCTGTTGTGAAGGTTAAAATCAAGCTCGGAGGTCACAAGAAGAGAGTAACTGGCCTTGCCTTTTCGAATGTTCTAAATGTTCTTGTCTCCTCAGGAGCTGATGCTCAGGTGAGTTCCATGACTAAAGAAAGAAGTGAAATACATAATTTGCATGTTTTGTGAAGGATGCTTGACATCTTCTGTTCCATCCTTTCCATGGCCAGAAAAGGACTTTATGGGGGTGCATACCCTTGTAAAATATTGTATCAGTATGATATAAGAGAATAGTTGACATCAAAATAAATAAATTTGTGCCTGTGCAGGTATACGAGTGAATGTATTTATAAAAATTAAGCCCCTGTAGGTGTCTTTAACTTCTGTTTATAAACAGAGAAGTAATTAGTGGAAATGATGGTGTGGAGTGGGTCGTAGTTGTAGGTCCCATGATAATTAACAAAAAGTGGGTTTTTAACAGAAATGGAAACCAACAGGGGCTAAGATTTGGGAATTAACTCGTCAGTTTCCCCTTTCCAGACATACAGGAAGAAGTATATATGGCTTACGTATTAATGTCTTTTGGATTCTAGCTATGTCTCTGGAGTATTGATAGATGGGAAAAGAAAGCAAGTAAATTCTTGCAAATTCCACCTGGTTGTGCACCAAACCCTCTTGCACAAACACGTGTTCAGTTTCATAAGGACCAGACTCATGTGTTGGTTGTTCACGAAACACAAATAGCAATTTACGCGGCTGCAAAGCTTGACTGTGTGACACAGGTACTAAGCTTATTTGTGCTCTGTGCTTTCTGTTGGGGAGTACATCCTAAATAATTAAATCTGTTGCCTGTTTAATAGTTAAGCTTTTATTTGAAGTTTGGCAGAATTCTTGTTTCACAAATCTCTCCACCAGTTACTTATGAAAATTGTGCATGTCTTGGGTTTTTAATAATAATAACTGTGGCCTCTAGATATGGAAAAAGGCATGGTGAAGCCTAATTTACAATCTTAGCCTTTAGATTTGATGGTTCAGAGTTTATTGCGTGCAGGCTTTGTGAAATGTTATAAAAAGTGCTAAGGTGAGCAGGCTATTTATGTCAATAGAATTGAATTTGTAACCAACAGCAAGTTTTTGCTCTAGAAACGGTTTACTCTTACCTTTTCTGTCTTTAATTATTGATTTATCTTATTTATTTTGGGTAGTATTGCTGAATGCAATTTGAGAAGCAAAAATATGTGAATAAAAAAAATACACTTAAGAAAAATTTCGGGACTCGTAACTGACTGAATAATCACTCTTTGTGACAGTGGGTTCCCCAAGAATCAAGCTCTATAATTACAGATGCTACATTTTCATGCGACAGCCAGTCAGTCTATGCAAGCTTTGAAGATGGGAGGGTGTGTGTCTTTACTGCTATAGGACTGGAACTAAGGTGTCGCATCCATCCGGCAGCCTATTTACCTTCTAGCCTGAGGTACACATTTTATTAGTTTACCCAAGAGAAAAAAAACACACTAATGCATGCTTGATCTTTTTTCCTTAACAATGGCATCTAATTTACTCTTATACAGCTCAAGGGCGTATCCGCTTGTCATCACCTCCCATCCATCTGAACCTAACCAAATTGCATTAGGACTCAGTGATGGTGGAGTGCATGTGTTAGAGCCACTGGAAACAGAAGGAAGATGGGGTACCGCTCCTAGACCACAAGAAAATGGTGCAGGTCTTAGCATCAAGTACGTCGTGCCTGCTGTAGATCAATCTGCAAGTTAATTGTCGATTATTTGTTCTCAGTTTGAAGAAGCCTTAACCTTGTGAGATAAAAACCCATGATTGAGGCCAGTTCCAAGAGGCAACAGCTGATTTCCAGTTAACTGATACTCCCTTTGCCTACACAAATAGGATAAACAGATCAAAATGTTGATAAACACAGAGGAAGGAGAATACTGTACCTTTTCAAGATCACTCATATTTATCAAAAAAATCTTATCAACATACTTGGCATGGAGAAAACTGTTTTCTCTGTTGCCTCAATTTTGAGCTGGTATGCTGTCAAGTGAGCGATCAATGATCAGATTGTTGAAATCCCATCACATTTGTCCCAAGCACTTGCAGCCCCAAACGCCTGTGTACGATAATCACATTTTCCTTTTCTTCTTGCAAATATTCAATGGCTAGCAGTAGCTATTTGATCAAAATGACTGAACTTGTTCTGTATATTTGCCATCGTAGGCGTAGTTATGGCTACCTGTAGATGGAAGAACGAAGACTTATTTAGCTGGTGACTGCGCTAGAAGTAGCAGTTTGTTCAAAATATCTTTTCGTTTTTATACATGTATATGTATGTTATGCTTCAGAAAATAATAGGTTGAGATTATTCAACTTTGATCCATTTCTTGTCCACTTAGTATTTTTGTCAAATGGTTTAAATAATAATTAATTAATTAATTAATTAATTAATTAGCACAATTAGATGGATTTTGCGCGCTATAGCCTCTCTTGCTCTTTCCTCTATTATCCACGGTTAATGGTCTATTTGTATATCTTAGTGTATTGGATCGGCAATTTGTAACATAGTTATCAAAACCAAACCGGACCGGACCAGCTGGTCGGACCGGAAAACCGGTGACCTGGCTAAGTGTCCAGTCTGGTTAACAATTGTTTTACAATATGTAATTGAATCGAAATTGACTTGGCTGACCCAACGGGTTTCGCAAAGGACCGCTGACCCAAAAACCGAAGAATCGCCTGGGTTGTTGCACATCAGGGGAATTTAGAACTTGACATCTTTTAACATATATTTTTAACCTAATAGCCATTTCTCTTTTTCATCGTCGTTCTCTCGTTGCAGTTCAGCCATCCAACAATAACAATTCACAAGCCTACCGGTCTCAAAAAAACAATCACAAGCCAAAAATTTCAATTCAAGGTCTGTTTCTTCTCTTCTTCATATTGCCACATCGTTGTCTCAACGATGAAGTATTGTTTTTAATTCCTAGTTGGTATTGTTTTTAATTCATGTGCCACATCGTTGTTTTAAACATTTATGAAATCTTTATTTGTTAGTGCTTAGATAGCATGGCAATATTTTTATTAGTAAAAAAAATTTATTGGTTTCATTTTCACTTGTGTAATGATATTTAATTATAAAATTATAGTAGAATTGACACTAATGGTAATTATTTATGCTATATTTGTCAAAAATAATTCAACTGGTTGATTAGAATTGACCATTTGGTTCAACCACCAAGTCACCGGTTGAATCAGTGAATCGATGACCTAAGTCCTAGGCCGGTTCAATGTCTAAATCGGGTCTGATAACTATGATTTGTAGTGACTTATATTAATGAAAGTTTGATTTAAAAAAAAAAAAGAGGAGAAAAAGAAAGATGTATTGTGGGCATTCTTGATTAACGAAAAGAGTAATGAAAAGATTGTTCCCATCGACTGTTGGAATGTCATTTTTGAAAAGGGTTAATTAGGTAATTCATGTAGTTTTGGCGACCTCATTGTAAAAATTAGGAAGCGATTGTCCTTTTTTGAAAAATCATGCCCCCTACCCATGCCCCCCCCCCCAAAATCACAGATCGGATCATGGTCGGAGCACGAGAGGCGTACAGTAGCCGAGAAAAGGAAGCGCCATTACAGTGCGCTAATCAGGCGCATGGAGGAGGCTGAGAGACAAAGAGGCCGAGCTGGAAAAACGGCGCTGCTGAACTCCGGTGGATGTGAGGGCGAGGGCAAAGGCGAGGGAGACGACGGGGCTCGGTGTTTTGAAGATCGGAAACATAGAAGTCGAGGTCGAGGTCGAGGTCGAGGGAGCAGGAGATGATAGGGAGCGGCGATTGTGTTGTCAGGTCCAGGTGGACTCAAGGAGCAAACCAAACGTGGTGGGCTATTAAGATCCGGTGGCCGGGGATTGGTGGTCGCGGTGGAGGTCGGCTGTGGGTGGGTGGGGTCAGGTGGGGTGGTCGCAGTGGTTGTTCGGTGTGTTGTGTTGTGTGATGACTCGGGCTGTGGTTGTGTTATTGTGACTCGGTTGTTCCGACAAGTTATTTTTATTGTAACTCTGTGTTTTAGAGTTGTGTTTGATTTTGACTCGATATTTTGGTAAATTGTTTTTGTTGTGACTTGGTGTTTTAGCGAGTTGTTTTTGCTGTGACTTAGTATTTTGAAGCTGTGTTTGATTTGAGTTGTTTTTATTGTGACTCAGTGTTTTGACGAGTTGTTTTGGTGTGACTCAGTGTTTTAGCGAGTTATGTTTTGGAGAGTTATATTTGTGTGATTCAGTATTTTGGCGAATTATTTTTGTGTGACTCGGTGTTTTGACGAATTGTTTTGGTTTGACTCAGTGTTTAGGCGAATTGTGATTGTTGTATTGTAAATTGTAATATCACAATATAATAACAATTGAAACACCTGATTTTTTAAAAAAATTTATCATGCATCTTAATTTTAAAAAGTGTGTACAAAACTTTTGTATTTTTCAAAACACTCCAAAAATTTAAGCCATCAATTCACGCACTAAGATAGGTAAAAATTGTAAAGAGGAAGAGGTAAAATGGAAAAATAAGAAAAATAAAAGTAAATGAGGTACCAAATTTAGATCCTGTAGAGCATTCTCAAATTTAGGAGTGAAAAAAACCCAAATAAAGAGCTCCACTTTTTAGGTTGTTCCACCCTCATTTTTTCTTTATACATTTTTCCGCTTACATTGAGAATGCCTTAAGGTTTTTCCAACTCAAATTTTGCCAAGATTTGGGTAATTTTACCCCTGGACATTATTTCACCTAGTGAGAGTATACCCAAATTTGAGTTTTTTCCCCTTACGTTGAAAGTGCTCTAATTCTAGGTGTATCTAAATACAACAATATGTAATAAACCGCGATTAATGTATAATAAAGTGTAAAGTCAACACTTCACGTATAAACCCTTGAGCTTTTGGAATTTCAATCTGAGTGTTGAGGTATTTATGCATTGAGCTCGACTGTTGGTGTGCCACAAGCCCACGATTGGTATTAAACTGTGGTGCCAAATTGGGCTGGATAGAGCCCAACAGTCGGATATGATGCTTCTTCTATAAATTTTTCTAGCAAGAAGCCCAAAATTAGCAAGAGACAGGAAATCATACCATAGTCCAACTCATAAGAAAGATTCTCTGTTACCAAACGACTGGAATCTGGTACGGTACTACTTTGTTTTCCCAAATTGACGTCCCCGCCTGTGTTTTTCTGAAAGACGATCTGCGTGTTGGTGTGGGCATTTTACGAGATCTCAATATTTTCGACTTTTTATATGGGAATTTCTCGCCACTCTGAACCCGCCGCCGCCGCCGCTCTTCACCTCCGTTCCCTTCTTCCTAGCGAGAAATCCCAACAAACAAACGGCGGGATTGAACTCAGGAAATACAGAGATTTTGCAAATATGAAGAACAAGTCTCCAGATTCGGTGGATGGCATTCGGTTTTCCATTAATGGGTGTTTTCCGAATCCGCATTTCATGAAGTGGGCGGCGTTGGATTTGGTGGGCGTGGTTAGGTACCATCCAGTATTGTGTGCGTTGGCAGTGTCATTGTTGTTTTTTTATGGCGGTTGAATACACACTGTATATGGTGCCTCCCACATCGCCGCCGTTTGATCTGGGTTTCGCCCCCACCGGATGCCTCCACCGTTTGCTCCAATCTCGGCCAGCTCTCAACACCATTCTTGCTGGCCTCAATACGGTATCAATTGATTTCATTACTATTAATTAATGTTTACATTAAGCATTGGTTATTTCCTCATCTCCATTATTATTGTTTGTGTTTATAATCGGCTACAAAAGGTTTTCGTGGGAATGCAAACTTTGTATATTCTTTGGACATGGCTAATGGAGGGGCGGCCGAGAGCCACAATCTCCGCATTGTTCATGTTCACATGTAGAGGAATTCTTGGATATGCCACACAGCTGCCACTGCCTGAGGTTTCATTAGTTTAATTAATTAATTCTATTTTCCACAATGGTTCTTCAATATCTATACATTTTGATTTCTATGTCCTCTTGTGTTTTGTTTGTTTGTTATGGGATTAAATTGCGCGGGTTGATATTTTAATTAATTAGTCTTTTAATCTAAGCTCTATGAAGCATATCAAGAAAGTTGCATATTTCCCTGAGCAATTCTGAGGGACATGAAAATAGAATATTATTAGGTGACATTCTCGTGTGGCACACATTTATTGGGTGATGATTACATGACTACTTTTTCATCATCCAATACAAGTGTACGAAATAAGAATATCACATAATAATGTCCCCATTTCATGTCCCCGTAGAATTTTTCTATTTCCATGTTTTGACCAACCTTGCCGGTTGCCCCCAGCAACATTTTGTACTGTGAGGGTACTTTGCCAGCCTGTAGGTGCAAAATGTATGTGATGCTCATGCATCATCACAAAATGTAGATTTCAAGGAACAATGAAAACAAGAGAGAGAATTTTTGTTTATTTTATTTTATTTTTCCTTGTTCCCCTTGAGGAAGAGCAAGATGAATTTACATTTTGAATTACCTAAAAACTTGAGAATCATTCTGCTTGTTTCTTGACAGGGATTCTTGGGTTCCGGTGCGGATTTTCCAGTTGGCAACGCCTCGTTTTTCCTATTTTATTCAGGGCATGTGGCTGCATCGGTTATTGCCTCACTAGATATGAAACGAATGCAGAGATGGGAATTGGCATACATATTCGACACCCTTAATGCTTTACAAGTCGTGAGGTTATTGAGTACACGAGGTCACTATACAATTGACTTAGCAGT